>CAUYQG010081348.1:0-10289 GCA_963574415.1 Tarsius wallacei | reverse complement strand
ACTTGAGCACTGATGTATAAAAATACATGTTATTTTAGTCGCCATTAAAATAAATAAATAAATAAACAAACAAAAAACAAAAAAAATAAACTAGCAGGGACTAATAAGACTAACATGCCTCTAGTCCCAGCTACTTGGAAGGCTGAGGCGGAAGGATCACCTGAGCACAGGAGGTCGAGGCTGTGGTGAGCCGTGATCATGCCACTGCACTGCAGCCTGGGTGACAGAGTGAGACCCCCCAACTCAAAATAAATAAATAAATATTGCAAAATCCAAAATGTTCCAAAATCCGAAACTTTTCAAATCTAGTTACCATTTTATTTTGTTTTTCTCTTTTAATTTTTATTTTGGAATTGTGGGGTACAATTCAGGATTAGGTATACAAATGTTCATTGTGCAGGTACCCTTATTGATGAGGTGTGCCCCCCTTCCCCAGGTGGATATCGACTACTGTCAATCCCAGCTGCCCACCCCCCACCCCCACCCCCCTCCCCGCAGTTTCCCACTACTTTCAATCCCTTTCCTACAGTAACACATGTTCTCACTCAAAAGTGGACCCAGTTGCCATTTTAAAGGACGTTCAGCCCCATGGACCAGACATCACTGCCGGGAAGATTTGCAAACCTCAGATTTTCTTAAGCGCATTTATCTTGCAGTTCTCTCTTTCCCAAAATGATTGGTTGAAACCCCATGAAGGGAAAATTGGGCACAGTAAAGAAAGAGGAAGTCAGACTTCTTAACAACCAGGCCACGTGGGGAGAATAAAGAGGAACCTCCACTGCATCGGTGAAGTGGCTCAGCCCTGGAGCCAAAAAAGAAAGAACTCCAGTGACTGGAAACTGGGGCCCTACTCAGTGAGCAGCTGAATGGTCCACTGCCTCCTCCAGGCACAGAGGGGACTGGTTATCGTCCACAGGACAGGTGGCCTGAGTAGCACAGTGGGAGCCAAGACAAGCGTGGTGGCTCACACCTGTCATCCCAGCACCTTGGGAAGCAGAGGCAAGAGGATTGCCTGAGCCTCGGGGTTTGAGACCAGCCCGGGCAACATGATGAGACCTTGTCTCTACAATGAATCAAAAAATTAGCAGACAAGGTGGTGCCCGCCTGTATTTCCAGCTACTTGGAAGGCTGAGGTGGAAGGATTGCCTGAGTCCAACAGGTCAAGGCTGCGGTGGACGTGAACATGCCACTGTATCCCAGCCTGGTCAACAGAGTGAGACTCCAACTGAAAAAAAATAAATAAAGAAGAAGGTTGGATGCAGTGGCTCACACCTATAATCCCAGTACTTTGGGAGGCCGAGGTGAGAGGATTGCCTGAGCCCACCCCACGGGTTTGAGACCTGCCCGGGCAATTTGGTGACACCTCACCTGTACAATAAATCAAAAAATTAGCAGAGCATGGTGGCTCATGTCTATAGTTCCAGCTACTTGGAAGACTGAGGCGGAAGGATCGCCTGAGCCCAGCAGGTAGAGGCTGTGGTGGCCGTGAACGTGCCACTGCACTCCAGCCTGGGCAAAAGAGTGAGACTCTGACTCAAAAAAATAAAAATAAAAATCCAGACCCTGGTTGGTTGTCAATGAAATATAAAGCACCAACAAAGGTTTATTATTCAAATAATACTCATGAACTTGTTTAAGATGTGACAAGTCCACTATCCTTTTTTTTTTTTTTTTTTTTGAGTCTCACTCTGTAACCCAGGTTGGAGTGCATTGGCAAACTCATGGCCACCGCAGCTTCAACCTGCTGGGCTCAAGCAATTCTTCCACGTCAACCTTCCAAGTAGCTGGAACTACAGGCACGCACCACCACACCTGGCTAATTTTTTTTACTTATTGTAGAGATAAGGTCTCACCAGGTTACCCAGGCTGGTCTTGAACCCCTGGACTCAGGCAATCCTCTCACCTTGGCCTCCCAAATTGCTGGGATGACAGGCTTGAGCCACCATGCCAGTCCCTCAGTGTTATCTTTTAAATGAAGTGAAGAATTATGGATGTAGTATATATTATACTACTAATATAGAAGGAGTTTGAAAACCTTTGAGATATAACATCAGAATAGGTGGATTAATAATTTTCTTGACATATTTTTGCATGTTTGATTAATTAATCGGTGTCCTGAGACTATGTCATTTTATATCAAGATTTGAGAGTACATGGGTTAATTTAGTAATGGATGTCATTTTAATTGGATTCGAAATTGGGGTATATGTCTCCAAGGATCTTTAACTGGTCAGGGTAGTCAAGAGTATTAATTAATGCACTTCAGAGTATTAACTTATTTTCTGAATATTTTATGGTTCTTGAGTTCGTAGAGTTGTGAAAGTTTCCTCTCCGCTCCAAACTAGGCCCATACATTTAGGACCTATAAAAAATTAGCCACATGTCAAATTATTTAAAAATTTAAAAATACATTATCACAGGCCATCTGTTACTGATTTTTAAATTAGTTTACTGAAAAGACACTTGTAGTATCTAGGAAAATTTTAATTTTATGTTTTTTGAATGCCTAGAGCTATTTTCTATCAATACATTAGCTGGTGTTAGTTGTCATTTAAACAAGAATTTTTTGCCAGGCACAGTGGCTCATACCTGTAATCCCAGCACTTTGGGAGGTAGAGGCTAGAGAATTGCCTGAGCCCACAGGTTTGAGACTAGCCTGGGCAACATGGCAAGATCTTGTCTCTATGATAAACCATAAAATTAGCTGGGTGTGGTGGTGCACACCCATAATCCCAGCTACTTGGAAGGCTGAAGCCAAAAGATTGCCTGCGGTGGCCATTAGCATGCCACTGCACTCCAGTCCGGGTGACAGAGTGAGACTTCGACTCAAGTAAACAAGAATTTCTTTTTTCAATCTGTTTTAGAAATATGTGTGTAAAAATCCTCATCAAGTAGGTTGGAGGTCAGAAAACATAAGAACAGGCTGGGAGTGGTGGCTCACACCTGTAATCCCAGCATTTTGGGAGCCGGGAGGATTGCTTGAGGCGAGGAGTTCATGATCAACCTGAGCAACATGGCAAGACCTTGTCTCTACAAAAATAAAAATAAATTAGTCGGGTATGGTGGCTCAAGCCTGTACTCAAAGCTACTCAGAAGACTGAGACTAGAGGATTGCTTAAGCCAGGGGAATTGAGGCTGCAGTGAGTTATGATTATACCACTGCACCCCAGACTCAGTCCGTGTGAGAGAGTGAGACCCTGACTCAAAAAAAAAAAGTGGAGGACAAAAGTGAATATAGATTGGAATGAGAAAAGGAATAATGAATTGCTCATTTTTTAAAGCTGACACATATGACACACTTTTTACACCTTTTTCCTACATTTTTTAATCTGTATATTCTTTGATCACCTTTTCAAATGACAACCATTTGGTCATATTTTCTATAGAGAGAACAGAAAATAATCCAATTTTTCTTTCAGCATGGTTGCTAGACTGACAGATTCTAAAAGTTTTCTTTCATTTCAACACCTGATTCACTATGTCAAGTACATTTTCAGGACAGTGTGCCGATTTGAGGAAACCTCCCATGAGGTTTCTTTCATCCGTGACCAGTTTTCAGTTCTCTGCATTCTCAGCTTTGCTTCTCTGCATATTCCCAGGGCCAAGGACAGGCTTCCCTGACGACATGCCCTCTGGTCTTGGGTCTTCAAGCCCAGGGGCCCAGTGAGTAGGCACCCTGGGGGAAGCCGTTCCTACATACACTTCGGTTTCAAAATCGTGTGTTAAATGTGGAACACACATCAACAGTCTTTTGATTTTTATAACATGCTTCTGAACCAAGTCGCTAAATACAGAAGCATTCACGTACCAGGCAGATCTATATCTACTTTTAATTGTATGTTAGAAAGGGTGAGCCACAGGAATTTTCTAGTAATTCCCTCTTCACCAGCACGTTGCTTTTGTTATTTGGCTTTCCTCAAGGACTTAGCTAGCTGTGCTGACCAGATTACCCAACTATTCAGAAAACGCAATGAAACAGTAGATCATATTGTTTTTGACAGCTAGGTTCATGCCCAGATGCCGAACAAGAAAAGCACTCCTCCTTATGCAGACCAGAATCTATTTGGGGTTTGTGTGTGTGTGTGTGTTTGGGTTTGTTTTGGTTTGGAGTTGTTTTGTTTTGAGGCAGGGACTCATCACTGCAGTCTCAAACTCCTGGACTCAAGTGATCCTCCAGCCTCAGCCTCCCAAGAAGCTGGGACTACCCCTCCATGCCTAGGAACTTTTGTATTTCTTTTTCTTTTGTAGAGATGGGATCTTGCCAAAATCAGTTTCTTGTTGTTATTGTTGTGTTGGGGTTTTTTTCATTGGTGTTTCACTCTGCTGCCCAGACTGGAGTGCAGTGGCATGCTCACGGTCACCGCAGCCTTGATCTGCTGGACTCAGGCAACCCTTCTTCCAAGTAGCTGGAACTACAAGCATGCACCACCACACCCAGCTAATTTTTTTATTTATTGTAGAGACGACATCTCGCCATGTTGCTCAGGCTGCCTCGAAACTCCTAAGTTCAGGCAATCCTCTCGCTTCTGCCTCCTAAAGTGCTGGGATTACAGGTGTGAGCCACTACACCCAGCAAAAAATCAGTTTTAAAAAGACATTGAAGCCAAGGCAAGAGGATCACTTGGGGCCAGGAGTTCAAAACCAGCCTGGACAACATGGCAAGACCCTGTCTCTTTAAAAATATATATATACTTTGGCTGGACACAGTGGCTCATGCCTATAATTCCAGCACTTCGGGAGAGGATTGCCTGAGCCCACGGGTTCAAGGCCAGCCTGGGCAACTTGGTGAAATCTCATCTCTACAATAAATAAAAAAAAAAAATTAGCTGGACATGGTGGCATGTGCCTGTAGTTCCAGCTACTTGGAAGGCTGATGCAGAAGGGTCGTCTGAGCCCAGCATGTTGAGGCTGCAGTGGCCGTGAGCATGCCACTGCACTCCAGCCTGGGCAACAGAGTGAGACTCTGACTCAAAAAAATAAAATGAAATAAAATTAAAAAATACATACTTACACACACACGTTGCTCAGAAAGAGTGAATGTAATGAGTGGAATATTCTACATTTACAGCTACACACAGCAGTGTAGTCACCTGTGGGCTCATTCATTCATAGGCTGTAGCAGGAGGTTTCTCCATTCATGTTATTTTATTCGTATAAACTGCTATATTCCACCATAAACTACAGTTTACTGAAGAACCGATAATATTATGCTCCTGAAGGGCATAACATAGAAGCTAGATTTTAAAAGCACAAAATAAGAACAACATTTCCTGAGAGTTAATTGGAAGCATCCATCCCCACTATCCTTAAGATGACTGTAAGGTTTCTGATTTGTGTTGCGATGATTTTATAAAATTAAAATGCTCCACAGGCATTTTTTACTCTGAGTTTAATAGTTTACTAAAACATGGAGACCTAAAAATAATTCTTTATCACTCATTTATTTGGTCCATTAGGAAATTCCTATGGGAAAAAATGATTAGGATTTCAAAACAAAATAAATACGTTTTAAAACTCTCTTTGGGCTGGGTGCAGTGACTCAAGCCTGTAATTCCAACACTTTGGGAGGCCGAGGCAAGAGGATTATTGAGTCCAGGGGTTTGAGACTAGCCTGGGCAACTTGGCGAGACCTCGTCTCTACAGTTAGAAAAAAAAATAAAAAACTAGCCAGGAATGGGGGTGGCGCACACCTGTAGTTTCAGCTACTTGGAAAGCTGACGCAGAAGGATGACCTGAGCCCAGCAGGTTGAGGCTGCAGTGGCCATAAGCGTGCCTCTGTACTCCAGCCTGGGCGACAGAAGGAGGTTCCAACTCAAAAATAAATAAATAAATAAAAACTCTCTTTGATTACAAACAATAGTAAAAGACAGCTGTTCTCAAGCTTGGATATGTATTAGGATCACCTGGGGGGGTGAATTTTTGTAGTCCTGCAGTTCAGAACACATCGCAAACAAATTACTGGGAATTTCTGTGGTTTTTTCTTTTTTTTTGAGTTGGAGTCTCCCTCTGTCGCCCAGACTGGAGTGCAGTGGCTGCTCCCGGCCACCACAGCCTTGACCTGCTGGACTCTGGCAATCCTTCCGCCTCAGCCTTCCAAGTAGCTGAAACTATAGGCGCGCACTACCTCGCCCAGCTAGTTTTTGATTTATTGTAGAGATGAGGTCTTGCCAAGTTGCCCAGGCGGGTCTCGAACCCGCGGGCTCAGGCAATCCATTCACCTCAGCCTCCCAAGGCATGGGATTACAGGCTGAGCCACCCAGGCATTGGTGTTTTTAAATGTCCCAAGGGATTCCAACGTGTGTTCAAAGCTAAGAACAATTATTTTATAGTGTATCTGTAATCAGGCGGCAGGCAAGAACAGACAAGAATACATTTTAGAAGGGGCTGAAGAAAGCACTTTATTATATATTTTTTATTATTGTTTATTTTAGATTCGAGGGGTACATGTGCCGTTTGTCTCACGGGTATATTGCATGAGAGCGAGGTTTGGGTTTCTAGTGAATCCATCACCCAGATGGTGAGCACGGTACCCAGTGAGTAGTTGCAGCCCTTGCCCCCAGCCTGCCCTCTTTAGGAGTCCCCAGTGTCCGCGTTCCCATTTTTACCCCTGTGCATACCCAATGTTTAGCTGTCACTCACAAAAGGACACGCAGTGTTTGTTTTTCTGCTTGTATTAATTCCCTATGAATTGTTGTGACCAGAGTTCAAGAAGGTAGCTTGCCATTACACAGAGAATTTAACTGAGTCCTTTATTTATGCCGGCGACCGAGAGCAGACTCTTGTCCTAAAAGGCTTTCGGTTCCAAGTGAAGCAGGTGGTGGGCTTATAAAGGCAAAAACCGCAAGGATACATAGCAATTTAGCAACCATAGTAACCATAAACTAGCAACTTAGCAACCAAAATGAGAACTTTTGATTGTTAGGGAGTTTTGATTAACTTTATGTCCCAGGCACAGCCGGTGACTAGAACAATTAGGGCAGTTACATGGAGACAAGGTGGAAGGACTACTCTACAATGGAGTTACCTGGTTAGGTCACTAACAAAACATAGGCTTATAATATAAGAATGTAACAATGGAGTTTTGCAAGGCATAGCATTTGAGTTCAGTTAACAAAGCATACAATTACACCAAACTTGTGGTTAGGGAGTTTCCGAACGGTCAGGAGAAACAGTTTATGGGAAACAGGAATGTGGGTCTGTGAGTACAAGGAACTTATTTTCGTCACACATGGGGAGGTAGGGGCTATATCTGGGTAGCAAGCAGCTAAGAGGGAGGATTTTTAACAAAAATGCAGTCACTTATATTAAGCAACCTATTATAGGCCGTTATAAGTTTTACAGACATTGCAGAATCATAGCCTCTAGCTGCATCCATATTGCTGCAAAGGCCATGAGTTTTTTTCTCTTTCAGGGTTGTATGGTATTCCATGATGTATATGTCCCGTGTTTTCCTTATCCAGTCCTCCTGGGTTGGTTCCATGCCTTCACTATTGTGGATAGGGCTGCGATAAACATTCAGATGCAGGTGTCCTTTGGGCAGAACGGTGTATGCTCCTTGGGGTATATACCCAGTAGTGGGGTTGCTGGTCAGATTGTAACTCCACTTTCAGTTCTCCGAGCAATCTCCAGACTGCTTAGAGGAAGCACTTTGGTTTGCCATGATTTAACGCAGAGGGAAAAGTGACACAAAATACCCAAGTTGGGGAAAGGAGTCGTTCCAGAAATAACGACCGGGAGCCGGGCTCGGTGGCTCAGCCTGTAATCCCGCGCCTTGGGAGGCTGAGGTGAGTGGATTGCCTGAGCCCGCGGGTTGGAGACCCGCCTAGCCAACTTGGCGAGATCTCATCTCTACAATAAATCAAAAATCAGCCGGGCGTGGTAGCGCATGCCTGTAATTCCGGCTACTTGGAAGGCTGAGGCAGAAGGATCACCGGAGCCCAGCAGGTCAAGGCTGTGGTGGCCGGGAGCGGCCACTGCACTCCCGTCTGGGCGACAGAGTGAGACTCCAACTCAAAAAAAATAAATAAATAACGACCGGTCCAATGTGCTGAAGTAATGAAGATTGCAGGTAAGTAGGGCCCAAGACCTAAGAAAGACCTCCCAAAGTGTTGGGTGGTTCCGGTGGGGTGAAGGAGCAGGGACCCCTTCTGTTCTTTTGTGCTCCTGCTGGTCACCAGGAGGTGACAGTGCCCCATCCCTGCTGAGTCTCTCCACAGCGGACGGAGGCAGCTCTGAACAGCCACAGAGGCAGCCTTGGGCTCAGAGGAGCTTAATCAATACTTGTATTATATTTTATAATGATGGCAAGTGTTGCTTTTCCAATTATGGAAAGGATATGCATTTTTCTTCTAAAATAAAGTTGTTTTGAGTTTTTTTGTAAATTAGCCAGGCATGGTGGTGCACACCTGCAGTTCCAGCTATTTGGAGGGCTGAGGCAGAAGGATCGCCTGAACCCAGGAGGTGGAGGCTGCAATGGCTGTGATTGTGTCACTGTATTCCAGCCTGGGTGAAAGTGAGACTCCAACTCAAAAAAAAATTGGATTCAGTTTTTTTGTCTGTTTATTTTGAGTCAGAGACTCTGTCAGTGAGTCAGAGTCTCTGTCAGTAAGTAGGATATCTGTTGTTCAAACCTCAATTCCTCTCATGCCGATAGTCTTCTTGTGTTCCTTCTTTTTGTTTTTTATTTCTTTTATTTTCTTTATTTCTTTTTCTTTTTTTTTTTTTGAACCAGGGTCTTAATTTGTCACCCAAGCTGAAGTGCGGAATCACAGCTCATCACAGCCTCCACCTCCTGGGCTCAGGCGATTCTTCAACGTCAGCCTCCTGAGTAACTGAAACTACAGGCATGCACCACCACATCTGGCTAATTTTTTATTAATTTTTTATAGAGACAAGGTCTCACTATGCTGCCTAGGCTAGTCGCGAACTCTTAGACTCAAGTGATCCTCCTGCCTCAGCCTCCCAATGTGCTGGGATTACAGGCATGAGGCATTCAGTCTGAGCTTCTTTTTTATTTTTTAATTTTTATTTATTTCTCTATTTATTTTGAGTCAGAGTCTCACTCTGTCACCCAGGTTGAAGTGCAGTGGCACACTCACAGCCACTGCAGCCTCAACCTGCTGGGCTTAGGTGATCCTTCCGCCTCAGCCTTCCAAGTAGCTGGAACCACAGGTGCACGCTACCACACCCAGCTTATTTTTGGATTTATTGTAAAGATGAGGTCTTGCCAAGTTGCCCAGGTCAGTCCTGAATCCCTGAGCTCAGGTAATCCTCTCACCTCAGCCTCCCAAATTGCTGGGATTACAGGCTTGAGCCACCGCACCCAGCATTTTTTTTTTTTAATCACTAGCTTTTATTATTTATTTATTTGTTTATTTTTGAGTTGGAGTCCCACTCTGTCGCCCAGGCTGGAGTGCAGTGGCACGCTCACGGCCACCACAGCCTTGACCTGCTGGCCTCAAGAGATCCTTCTGCCTGAGCCTTCCAAGTAGCTGGAACTACAGGGAGGTGTCACCATGCCCAGCTAATTATTTGATTTACTGCAGAGATGTCTCACCAAGTTGCCCAGGCTGGTCTCAAACCCGTGGGCTCAGGCAATCTTCTCACCTTAGCCTCCCAAAGTTCTGGGATTATAGGCGTGAGCCACCGCTCCCAGTCTTTTTATTATTTATTTTTAACTTCCTTCATATAAATGGTCAGAAGAAAAATACAAATAGTGCAAAAGAGTATACAGTGAATAGAAAAGCTCCATCTCCCCTCTGACCCTAGTCTCCCAGGTCTGCTCCCCAAAGAGAAGCACACTGCCCGTTTCCTGTGTATCATTCTAAACATAGCCTATGCATATGGAAACATATGTGTGTATCCTTTTTTATACAAATAGTATTTTTACACCATTATTCAACTCCTTTTTATAAAACCAGATGTATTCAAAGCTGTAAACAATATACTATATTCCCATACATCAAATAAAGGTAAACACAAGTCTGATAATAATTTGAAGCAATCTATTTATTTAAACAATAAAATATCCTTTTTTTGAGACAAAGTCTCACTCTGGCCCAGGCTGGAGTGCAGTGGCGATCACAACTCAGAGCAGCCTTCCACCTCCTGGGCTCCAGTGATTCTTCCATCTCAGCCTCCCAAGTAGCTGGGACCACAGGTGTGTGCCACCATGCCCAGCTAAATTTTTTAATTTTTTGTAGAGACAAGATCTTGCTACGTTGTCCAGGCTGGTCTCAATCTCATAGTCTCAAGTGATCTTCCCACCTTGGCCTCCCAAAGTGTTGGGA
>CAUYQG010081347.1:0-15906 GCA_963574415.1 Tarsius wallacei | reverse complement strand
CCGCAGCCTCGACCTGCTGGGCTCCGGCGATCCTTCCGCCTCAGCCTTCCAAGTAGCTGGAACTACAGGCGCGCGCTACCACGCCCAGCTAATTTTTTGATTTATTGTAGAGATGAGGTCTTGCTTGCCCAGGCGGGTCTCGGACCTGCGGGCTCAGGCAATCCATTCACGTCAGCCTCCCAAAGGCGCGGGATTACAGGCTGAGCCACCGAGCCCGGCTTAAAATTAGGATATTAGTAGGTAAGTTAATTAAGTTTTGGGTGAGAGAATAGTTATACACAAATTTTCAACTGTGTGGAGGATAAGTACCCCTAAATCCTTCCATTTTTCAAGATTCATCTTTACTTAAATTATAAATGGATTAAATTAAAAATTAAAAAACAAAGTTAGCTGGAGGAAATGGCTTGTGCCTGTAAACTCAGCTTCTCAGGAGGCTGACTGAGCCTAGGTGTTCAAGTCCAGCCTGTGCATAGAGTTAGACCCTGCCTCCAAATTTTTTTTGAAAAGATAATTATTTGGGAATGGTGGCATGTACTTATAGTTCCAGATCCTTAGGAAGCTGAGGAGAGAGGATAGCTTGAATCAAGGTATTCCAGGCGACAGTGATCTTAGGCTCATGCCAATGTATTCAACCCTGGGTGATATAGCAAGGCTCTATCTTTATAAGTAATAATTTAAAAAATAAACTATGTCATTGAATGGGTTTAAAAACAAACAAATAAATAAGATCCAGTAATATGGTGGCTACAAGAGACTCACTTTAGCAATAAGAGTACACATAGTCTGAATTGAAGGAGTGTAAAAAGATATTTCATGCATACAGAAACCAAAAGAGTACATGAATAACTATTATTATATAAGACAAAATATACTTTCTGTCAAAATCTGTCACAAAGACAAAGAAGGCTACTATATGATGATTAAAAGGATACAGCAGAGGTGACAATACAAAGATAGTTGAACAGGAAGTCACACTTGTGTCCCCTCAACAGGAAGAATTCTTTACCCATCCACAGACAATAGTCTACTTGTGAAAATCTTGAAATTTCAGTACAATATTGTGGAACCTTGATGGAATCCAAGATCTAAGGGGGTAATTTTGAGGGTGTATGTATGATTCCAGAAAGCAGATTTCTCAGGCAGTATATTATGAACATACTCCCAGGTACAAATCTAGAACCAGCCCCATTACCCAAAAGGCTTGGCTACAGTTCTATTTGACCTTAAGTCTATAACCAAAATCATCTGCCAAGTAGTCCAGAAAAGATCATGTACACTACCGTCATGGCAAAGACGTTTGTCTGCCTGCTAACATCAACCTCAGCAGTGAACCTAAAGGTTACCCTGTGAAATTAAGCACTCTTTTATAACATCAGTGAATAGTTTGAATGGATCAAAGAGCATATAATATACACTCTAATGGCATAAGTGTATATAATAAGATAGTTGTCTCTTGGCTCTTAAATAATGAATCTTTTCTTATTATGATAAAAGCAAAAAAAAAACTTTATATATTGCTCATCAGATAAAAAAACAAAAAGCAAAGCAAAAAAGTCCTATAGACTTTCTCTGAGCCATTCAACATACAAAGTAACACTGTTGTTTGTGATTATAGAGACTATATACAAAGAAAAATATTAAAAACATTAAGTAAAATTTAAGCCTCTTTTCTTGGTCAATTGTCACTTAGGACCAGGTGCTGTCTTCAGGGGCCTAAATGACTGAAATGCCCATTATTACTAAGTGAGTTAATGAATAAGTGAATTCTGTGGTGAAGAACAATTGGATTATAACACTTCAGTGAATGAAATCAGCGTATTCAGATGCACTTCAATTTAGCATAGGAGAGAATAACAGAACTTACCAACTATGTCAAAGTTTTTAACTAAAAAAAAGAGAGAGACATAAAGTAATAAATATAATTTCTGAAATACCAATATATTTCATACTAGGCTTAGACTTTCACATGATTTGCATGATAGAAATGAAAGCCTGGGTCAGATTTCTGCAGTCTGAGGCTCAAGGATTGAGGATTGAATGTATGTCTTGTCCTAGACATTCATGTTGGACATCACTCAGCTTGTCAGAGCCAAACTGTCACTGAGGCTGTATAATTTGCTCCTGGAGACAACACCAAGCCACTTTATTACTTCTCAGTTTCTGCTGCATTTTGGTTCAATTTATTGTCATGACATCCCTTAGTAAACTGCACACATTTCCTATCCACTCAGCAAATGTTTATTGAGGATCTACTTCGATCTGGTTCTGTCTTTTGAACTAGGGACATCATAATGACCAGGACACAGTCTCTCCACCCACAGTGGCAGAGGGAGGCCAACTGTCAACATTGACTTCATTAGATTTACAAGAATAAGGGGAACCTCAAGCATTCTTGCAGATTTTGACAAGGAATTTTGTTTTCACTGAGTGACAAATATCATTTATTACAAACTCAATGTGTTCATTTCACTGAAAAATTTTATAACATAGAGAAAAAAATTCCATTGGGTTTCATTGCCCAGATATAATCATGTTAAATATATTGTAGCCTATACACAGAGAACATTTTTACTCTGATATCAACAGGAAAGCACCCTGGAAGATGCTGCTGCACAATTAGCTCTATTCATCTAAAAACTAATTTTTAATATTTTATTTTAATGAGCACTCTTCTATAACATTACTGAATGGCTGAGTGGACTAAAGAGTATATAATATAGACTGTTATGGCACAAGACTGTATAATAAGCTAGACCTCTATTGTCACTTAAATAATGATTTTTTTCTTATTATGACAAAACGAAAAAAGAAACTTTGTATATCCCTTAACTGAGAAAAAGATAAAAAGCAAAGACAAAGCCTTCTTATAATCTTTCTCAAAGTCAATCAACATCCAAAGTATAAATTATGTTTGTGATTATAAACACTGCAAAGCAATACACTGTAAGTATTAGAAGATACATTTTAGACTTCTTTTCTTGGTCAAGTGCCACTGAAGGCCTAGTGCTGTGTCAGGGGCCTATGTGACAGAAGATACCGCTATTTTTAAGAGAATTCATAAATGTGTAAATTCTGTGACAAGAAGCTGTTGGATTCCATCGCCTTGTCAGTGAATAACAGCAACAAATACAGGTGCATTATGATTTAGCATAAGAGAGAATAATAACACTTACCAAACATGTCAAAGATTTTGTCTTAAAAAAGATAAAAAAATTAATTTATATAATTCCAAGAAATTTAACCATAGGGCTTGAGATCTGTGTAAGTGATAGGGTATCAGTGAAGTTCTGAATGAGATTTCTGTAGTTTTAAGTTCAAGCACTAAAAAGAGCAACTTCTAGACATCTACATGGGACATCACCCAGTTTATTAGAGTCACAGTCACTGAGGTTGTATAATTTGCTTCTGAATCCCACCACAAGGCAATCTTTATTACTTCTCAGTTTCTGCAATATTGATCATTTGTCTTCATGACATTCCTGAGTAAACGGCACACATTTCCTATCCACTCAGTATATGTTTATTGAGGATCCACTTTGACCAGGTGCTGTCTTCTGGACTAGGGACATCATAATGAATAGGACAGTCTGTCCACAAGGGCAGAAGCAGGCCACTTATCAACTCTAACTCCGTGAGCTTTACAAGAAACAAGGGTACCTCAGGCATTCCTGAATAATTTGACAAAGGATTTTATGTTTTGTTGAATGACAAATATCATTCATTGCAAATGCATTGTGTTAATTGCATTAAAGTAATCAAATAAATAGAGAAAAAATTGCATTTAGATTTCATTACTCAACTATAACCACTTTAAATATATTGGGCTACATCTACTCAGAAAATATTTACTACCACATCAAAAGGAAACGATCATGCAAGATGCTTCTTCATAAGTTGCTCTATTCATTTAAATATTTAATATTTTCTGTGACAATTAGTAGTCTTCTATAACATCACTGAATGGTTGAATGGTTGAAAATTATATAATATAGCCTGATATGGCACAAGACTCTATAGTAATATAGACCTGGCCTGGCATTTAAATAATGAATTTTTTCCTTATTATGATAAATGCAGTGAAAACTATTGTATATTTCTCATCTGAGAAAAGAGAAAAAGCAAAAACAAAAGACATTTTATAATCTCTCTCTGAGTTAATTCACACCCAAAGTAAAAAATGTGCTGTGTCATTATAAACAGTAAAGACAAATAAATAAATTATAAACATTAAATCAACTTTACACCTCTCTCCTTGGTCAAGTGCCACACTTAGCCTACACAACCAAAGAGGTCATTAATTTTTAAGTTAATTAATAAATGAGTGAATTATGTGGTTAAGAACCACTGGATTCAATCACCTCCTCAGTGAATAAAATTAGCATATCTGGGTGCACTTCAATTTAGCATAGAGGAGAAAAACAGAACTTACCAGGTTTCTCATTGAGTTAGTATGAAAAAGAAGATGGTAAAAGATATTAATTTTAGAAGTTCTAAGAAATTTTTTCCTAGGATTTCACCCTTATATGATTTTTAGAAAAGCGAAGGTCAGAGTCACATTTCTAGAGTTTGAGGCTCAATAACTAAAGGGGCACCTTGTTCTAAACATCCACCTAGGACACAATCAAGCTTATTAGAACAAAACTGTCACTGAAGCTGTATAGCTTGATTCTGAAGTCCACCGCAAGTCAGTCTTTATTCCTTCTCAGTTTCTGGTGTATTAATTGTTTATCTTTATGGCATTATTGAGTAAACTGCACACATTTCTTATCCACTCAGCAAATGTTAACTAAGGATCTACTTTGACCATGTGCTGTCTTCTGCACCAGGGACAAAATGGTGAGCAGGACAGTCTCTCCACTCACAGAGATAGAGGCAGACCACCTGTCAACTCTTAGTCCATGTGCCTTACAACCAAAAGGGGTGCCTCAGATATTTCTGCAGATTTTAACAAGGTTTTTTATATTTTTCTTAATGACAAATACAATGCTTTAGAAACACAATGCGTTCATTTCATTTAAAAAACCATGAGATAGAGAAAAGCATTCCATTTGTGTGTCATTACCCAGATATAACCACTTTCTAATTATTGTGGTTCATGAATAGAGAACATTTTTACCCTCACATCAACAGGAAAGGATCATGCAAGATGAAGCTTCAAAATTTGCTCTATTCATTAAAAACCTAGTTTTTAATATTTTCTGTAAAAAAGAGCACTCTTCTATACTATCACTGAATGAATGAAAGTTGTAAAGAGTATATAATATTGTTATGACATAAGACTGTATAATAAGCTAGACCTCTGTTGGCATTTAAATAATGAATTTTTCATATTATGTTAAAAGCAAAGAAAACTGTATGCATCTTTAATCTAAGAAAACAATAAAAAGCAAAGACAAAAAATGTTTTCTAGTCTCTCTCTGAATTAATCCACATCCAAAG
Source organism: Tarsius wallacei (assembly GCA_963574415.1). Taxonomy (NCBI): domain Eukaryota; kingdom Metazoa; phylum Chordata; class Mammalia; order Primates; family Tarsiidae; genus Tarsius; species Tarsius wallacei. The sequence goes on along the minus strand of CAUYQG010081347.1, from coordinate 10,467 downwards.
TAAAAATGCAGTTTGTGATTATAAAGACTAAAAACAAAGAAATAAATTATAAACATTAAGTAAATTTTAGACCTCTTTTCCTGATCAATTGCCATGTGGGGCCCGGTGCTGTCTCTCAGGGGCCTATGTGACTAAAGAGACCGTTAGTATTGAGATAATTAACACACAAATGAATTCTGATGCTAAAAACTACTAGATCCCATCATCTTCTCAGTGAATGAAATTAGCATATTCAGGTGCACTTTAATTTAGCATACAAGAGCATCACAGAATTTACTAAGCTTGTCATAGATTGTATCTAAAAAAAAGATAAAAGTATCAATTTATGTAATTCCAAAAAAATTACAGTAAGTTTTGACTCCTATATAATCTAGGATATTAGTGAAGGTCTAGGTCAAATTTCTGGAGGCTAAGGCTCAAGGACTAAAAGGACAACTTGTCCTAGAAGTCCCCTTGGGACATGATCCAGTTTATTGGAACCAAACTGTCATAAAAGCTGTATAATTTACTTCTGAAGTCCACCACAAGCCACTCTTTATTACCTCTCACTTTTTTGCTATATTGGTTCATTTTTCTTCATGGCATTCCTGAGTAAACTGCACACAGTTTCTAGTCACAGTAAATGTTTATTGAGTATCTACTTTGGACTGGTGCTGTTGTCTTCTGCACAAGGGCGATCATAATGAACAGGATACACTCTCTCCACCCACAGGGGCAGAAGCAGGCCACCTGTCAACTGTAAGTCCATGTGCCTTACAAGACAGATGGGTGCCTCAGGCATACCTGCAGCTTTTGACAAGGGATTTTACTATTTCTGCTTATTGGTAGACATCATTTGTTGCAAACACAGTGTGTCAATTTCAATAATTAAAGAAAAGAGCTAGAGAAAAAAATATTCCATTGGAATTTCATTACCCAGATATAACTTCATTAAATAAATTGTGATATATACACCCAGAACATTTTTACCTCTGCATCAACAGAAAAACATTATTCAAGATGCCACTTAATAAACCGCTCTATTCATTAAAAAACTAATTTTTAATATTTTTGAAAATAAAAACTCTTCTATAACATCCATTGAGTGACTGCATGGTCTAAGCAGTACATAATATGTACTGTTATGGCTTAATATTTTATAATAAGCTATAACTGTTGGTTTTTAAATAATGAATTTTTAAATCATGATTAAAGCAAAGAAAAGCCTTGTCTAGCTCCCATCTGAGAATAAGAAAACAAAGCAAAGACAAAAAACATCACAGAATCTCTCTTTGTGTCTAGCCAAATCCAAAGTAAAAATGTGGTTAGCGATTATAACGACTAAATATAAAACAATAAATTATAAACAGTGAATAAACTTTAGACTTCTTTTTTTTTTTGGTCAAGTGCATTCAGGGCCTGATGCTGTCTCACAGGGTCCTACATGATGGAATAGACCAATAGTTTTAAAAGAATTAATAAATGAATGAATCCTGTGGGTAAAAACTGTTGGCTTCTATCACCTTTTCAGTTAATGAGTCAGCATATCCAGTTGCACTTTATAAGTATAAGGGAGAAAAGGAGTACTTACCAAGCTTGTCATAAATTTTGTCTAACAAAAAACAAGTAGATAAAAATTATATTTTAAAAATTATGTGTAAAATTATATTTATATAATTCTGAAATTTCCTCCTAGACTTTTAGTCTTATGTGATTTGTCAAACAGTGAAAAACAGAGTGAGATTTCTGGAGTCTGAAGCTGAAGGACTAAAAGAGGAATTTATCTTAGATGTCCACATGATACATCACTTAGCTTATTAAAGTCAAATTGTTACTGAGGCTATATAATTTGCTTCTGAAGTTCACCACAAGCCACTCGTTATTACTTCCACTTATGTGGCACTTGGTTCAGTTTTTCATCATGACATCCCTGAGTAAACTGCACCTATCTACACAGCAAAAGTTTATTGAGGATCTACTTTGACCAGGTTGCTGTTTTCTGCACTAGGGACACTATAATGAACAGAACATAGTTGCTCCACCCACAGAGTTAGAGGCCTGCTGAAATTTAATGTGACTCACAAGGAAAAGGGGCACCTCAAGCGTTCCAACAAATTTTGTGATTTTTCACTTAATGACAAATACCATTTATTACAAATGCAATGTGTTCATTGCATTAAGTTAAGCAACAAGAGAAAAAAAATTCCATTTGGGTTTCATTACCCAGTTATAACCATTTTATACATATTATGGTATATATACCCAGAACATTTTGCCCCTATCGCAACAGGAAAGCATCATGCAAGATACTGCTTCATGATCTGTTCTATTCTTTTAACACCTAATTTGCTTTATTTTCTGTAAAAATAAGGACTTTTCTATAACATCAGTGAATTGCTAAATGGCCTAAAGAATATATAAGTCAGCTGTCTCAACATTTACGTAATCAATTTTTCCTTATGATAAAAGCAAATAAAAACTTTATATCTCTCATCTGAGAAAAATACTTGAATCAAAGAAAAAAGACATCCTGTAATGTCTCTCAGAGTCAAGCAGCACACAAAGTAAAAATATTATTTGTGATTATAAAGACTAAAGACAAAGCAAAAAATATGTAAATGCCGGATAACATCTAAACCTTTTCTATTGGTCAAATGCCACTCAGGCCCTATTCTACTGTCTCTCAGGGACCTATTCTACTGAAGAGACCATGAGTATTAATGGAATTAATGAAGAAGTTAACTCTGGGGCTAAGATCTATTGGATCCCATCACCTTCTTAGTGAATAAAATCAATATATCTAGGTGCATTTTAATTTAGCAAAGGAGAGAAAACAGAACTTACCAAGTTTGCCCAAGTGTTTAAAAAATAAATAAATAAAAGTGAAATTTTAAAATGTGATTTCTGAGATACCAATAAATTCCACACTCGGTGTTGACCCTATATGATCTGCAGGATATGAGTGAAGGTCTTGGTCAGATTTCAGGAGTTTGAGGCTCAAGTCTGAAAGTTTAGCCCTTTGTTGGAGCTAAACTGGCAATGAGGCTGTATAATTTGCTACTGAAGTTCCCCACAGACACTCTTTATTACTCCTCAGTTTCTGCTGCATTGGTTCAGTTTATCTTCTGACATCCCTAAGTAAACTGCAAACATCTCCTATCCCCTCAGCAGACGTTACTGAGAATTTACTTTGACAAGGTGGTGTCTTCTGGACTAGGGACATGATGATGAGCAGGACAGTCTCTCCAGCCACAGAGGCAGAGGCTGGCCACCTGTCAGCTCTGACTCTATGTTTCTTACAAGAAAAAGGGGCACCTCTGGCATTCGACAGATTTTGACAAGGGATTTTATGTTGCTGTTTAATGACAAACTCCATTTATTACAAACACAATAGGTTCATTTCATTTAAAAAACGCCATTGCATAGAGAACATAAACCAATTTCATTCGGTTTTTGTTACCCAGATATAGTCACTTTAAATATATTGTAGTATATTCACCCAGAATATTTTTTCCCATGTCTATAAAAAAGGATCATGCAATATGCTGTTTCATAATCTGCTCTATTTTTTAACAACTAGTGTTCAATGTTTTTGGTGAAAATAAGTGCTCTTCTATAACATCGGTGAATGACTGAATGGTCTAAAAAGTATTTAATACACACACTAATGAAATAACAGTATATAATAAGCTATTCATCTACTGGCATTTCAAAAATGGACCCAACAAAGGAGCATCAAGTTTTATAAATCAATGATTAAGTAAACTAGGGGAGAACATTGATCTGTACACAATCATAACTGGAGACTTAAATACCCCACTATCAGCTCTATATAGTTCATTGAGGCAAAAAAAATGAAATAAAAATCAATAAGGAGATCCAGAACTTTAACTTGCTGCTCAACCAAATGGAATTAACAGAAATCTACAAAATATTTCACCCATCAATTACAGAGTACACATTCTCCTTATCAGCACATGCAACATACTCTAAAATTGATCATATTCTTAGACATAAATCAAGCATAAACAAATTCCTAGAGGTTGACACAACACCATGAATATTCTTAGATCACAATGGAATAAAAACAAACAAACAAACAAATAAATAAATAAATAAATATTGGCACCAACAAGATACCCCCAAAACACACAAAAATTCGACACTGGACAACACGCTGCTGAATGATATCTTGGTCAGCATGGAAATCACGACATAAATAAAAAGATTCCAGAAGACAAATGAAAACAAAGACACATCTTATTAGAATCTTTGGGATGACCATGAAAGTAGGTATTAAGAGGAAAATTCATGCTATGGCACATACACACATCAAGAAAAGAGAAAAATCACAAGTAAACAGCCTAATATTACATCAACAGAGCTAGAAAGGCAAGACTACCAAAATCCTAACTTCAGCAGAGGAATCCAGATCACCAAAATAATGTCACAGCTACAGGTGACAGAAGACAAATATATCATAGAAAAAAAATCAACAAGATAGAAAACTGGCTGTTTTAAAGGATAAATAAGATTGATAGACTTCTAGCCAGATTGACCCTTGACCCCCCCTCCCAAAAAAAGAGAAAGAGAGAGAAAGCCCAGATAAACACAATTAGAAATACAAAGGGCAAAATCACAAAGGACCTTGAAGAAATTGAAAAGATTATCAGAGGTTACTATAAAACCTGTATGCAAATAAACTAGAAAACCTAAAGGAAACTGAGCACTCTCTGACATCATACAACCTCCCAAGTTTGAAATAAGAAGAAATTGAAACTCTAAACAGACAAATAACAATCTAGGAAATTGACTCAGTCATAGGAAGTCTACCTTCCAGAAAAGGCCCAGGACCCAATCGTTTCCCTGAATTCTAAAAGACATACAAGGAAGAGCTGATGCCAATCTTATCTAAAGTATTCCTGGTAATTGAGAAAGATGGAACTTTCCTTAAATCATTTTACAAAGCTGGCATTACACTCATGCCTAAACTTGGCAAAAACTCAACAAGGAAAGATAATTACAGTCCAAATTCCTTGATGAAATAGGTGAAAAAGTCTTAAACAAGATTCTACCAAATCAAATCCAACAACACATCTCAAGGATCATTCACCATGACCAAGTGGGCTTCATTCCTGGGATGCAGGGTTGTTTTAACATTCACAGGACCATAAATGTAATTCAGCACACCAGCAGATGTAAAACCAAGAACCACATGATTATATCATTAGATGCACAAAAGGCATTCAAAAAAATTCAGCACCCCTTCTTGTAAAAACTCTTGACCATCTAGGCATAGAAGGTACATTTCTCAAAACATTAAGAGCCATCTGTGGTAAACCTACTGCCAACATTTTGCTCAATGGACAGAGATTGAAAGCATTCTCCCAGAGAATGGGAGCTAGACAAAGAAGCCCACTCTCACCCCTCCTGTTCAACATAGTACTGGAAGTTCTAACCAGAGCAGTCAGGCAAGAGAAGAAAGTCAGGGGTATCCAAACAGAAAAGAGGAAGTCAAGCTATCCCTCTTTTGGACAATATGATCCTTTATCTTGAAAATCCTAGAGAATCTGTCAAAAATCTCCTCACACTGATAATTGACTTTGGTAAAATTTCAGGGTAGAAAATCAACGTGTAAAAGAAAGTAGAATTTCTATACACCAAGAACAAGCAGACAGACTGCTAAATTAAAAAGCACAATCCCACTCACAATAGCCACAAAAAAAGAAATATCTTGGCATTCACCTATCAAGATAAATCAAACACCTTTACAAAGAGAACTACAAAATGCTGTTCAGAGAAATTTAGCATGACACAAGCATTGGAAGAATCAATATTGTCAAGATGTCCATCCTACCCAAGGCAATCTACAGATTAATGCAATACCCATTAAATTACCAATGCCATTTTTTCTCACACTTGGAAATGACAACACAGAAATTCACAACCAAACAAAAAAGAGCTCAGATAGCCAAAACAATCCTCAGCAAAATAAAAAAAAGGGGCAGTATCACATTTCCAGAGTTTAAACTTTACCATAAACTTTACCATAAGACTACAGTAACCAACACAGGTACTGGTACAAGAATAGATACATGAACCAATATCTCAACCAAAAACTCAATCTCTCAACCATCTCATCTTCGACAAAGCCAATAATAACAACCACTGGAGAAAGGAGACCATATTTAGCAAAGGGTGCTGGGAAAACTGACTAAATACAAGCAGAAGAATAAAACAGGACCCCTACCAATCACCACATATAAAAATCAACTTTAAATGGATCAAAGACCTAAACATAAAACTTCAAACATTCTTATGCAGATTAGAGTGGGCAACCAATTCTTGATCAAATCCCCACAAGCAAATTCCAGGAAAGGTAAGATAGACAAGTGGGATCACATCAAACTGAAAAGTTTTTGCACAGCAAAAGAAACCATCAAAAGATTGGGAAGACAAGTAAAATAATGGAAAAAAAATTGCTAACTGTGTATTTGACAAAGGCTAACATCCAGGATCTACAAGGAACTCAAGCAAGCTGAAAGGAAAAACAAAACAGAAGAAAACAAAATAAAATAATGTTTTCAAAAAGTGGACAGAGGACATGAATAGAAACTTCTCATAATAATAAATACAAGCAGTCAACAGATACATAAAAATAATGCTCAGCCTCACAAATCATCAGAGAAATGCAAATCAGGAATTGGCAGTGGATGAACACTGCCAGGGGAGGGAGGTAGGTAGGGGGCACATAACATCACAAAGGGTACCTGGCCCTAAACCAGGGGAAATGAGGACCAGTTGGAGGTCCAAACTTCACCTGCATGAAGCCTGCTTGTGTAACTAATTCTGACTTGTACCTTACATATCTATAATTTTTAAAAAGACAAAGCGCACTGAATATATGGCAAGAGCAATATTTTAAAAAATAAAAAATAAATTTCTTATTGCGATAAAAGCAAAGAAAAATTTTGCTTATATCTTATCTGATAAAGAGACAAAAATAAAAAACAAAAGACGTCCTATAATCTTTATTTCTTCTCAGTTTCTGCTGCATTGGTTCAGTTTATCTTTATGACATTCTTTTGTAAACTGCCCACATCCTATCCAATCAGCAAATGTGTATTGAGGATCTGCTTTGCCCAGGTGCTGTCTTCTGCACTACGGACATCTGATGAGCAGAACCCAGTCTCTCCACCCACAGAGGCAGAGGCAGGCCACATGTCAACTCTAACTCTATGTGCCTTATAAAGAAAAGGTCCTCACTAGGCCTTTCTGTAGCTTTTGACAAGAGATTTTTGTTATTGCTAAATGACAAATGCCATTTATGACAAATGCAATGTGTTTTTATTAAAAAATGCAACAGGATTCAGAAAAAAATTCCATTAGGCTTTTCTTACCCAGATATAACCACTTAAAATATACTGTGGTACATTTACCCTGAACATTTTTAACTCCACATCTACAAAAAAGAATCATGCAAGATGCTGTTTTATAATCTGCTCTATTCCTTTAACAACTAGTGTTCTATATTTTCTGTGAAAGTAAGCATTCTCATATAACATCGCTAAATGGAGGAATGATCAAAAGAGTATACACTGTACACACTAATGACATAACGGTATATAATAATCTAGTCATCCCTTGGCATTTCAATAATAAAGTTTTTTTTCATGATAATAATAAAAGCAAAAATAATTTTTGTATATTTCTCAACTAAGAAAAAGACAAACAAGTAAAGACAAAAGACATTCTATATTTCTTCTCTGAGTCAATCAATATCCAAAGTTAAAATGCAGTTTGTAATGATAAAAATACACAATAAACAAATAAACTATAAACATTGAATAAAGTTTAGACCTCTTTTCTTGGTCAAGTGCTACTCAGGACCTGGTGTTGTTTGCCATAGGTCCACGTGACTGAGAGACCATTAGCATTAGGAGAATTAATGAATGAGTGAATTCCGTGGCTAAAATGTATTGACTCTCATCACCATCTTAGTGAATGATATCAGCATCACCAGATGCACTTCAATTTAGCATAGGAGGGAGTATCAGAACTTACCAAGTTCATTAAAGGGATTAACTAAAAAGAAAAGAAGAAAAAAGAGAGAGAGAGAAATATAAACTATAATTTCTGATATATCAATAAATTTCTTCCCAGACTTTCACCCCTATATGATTTGTAGGATAGTGGTGAAGGTCTGGATAAGATTTCTTGAGTTTGAAGGTCAAGGAATAAAAGGGTAAATTGTCCTAGACATCCACGTGGGATATCACCCACTTGTTAGATTCAGATGTCACTGAGGCTCTGTGATTTGCTTCTGAAGTCCACCACAAGAACATCTTTGTTACTTCTCAGTTCCTCCTGTATTGGTTCAAGTTATCCTTTATCTTCATGATATTTCTGCATAAACTGCACATATTTCCAATCTATTGAGCAAATGTTTATTGAGGATCTACTTTGACCAGGTGTTTTCTGCACACTAGGTACATCATGATGAGCAGGACACTGATCAGGACTCTCCACCCACAGGGGCAGAAACGGCCCACTTGTGAACTCTGACTCCATGTCCCTTACAAAGAAAAGGTGCTTATCAGGCATTTCTGCAGCTTTTGAAAATAATTTCATATTTTTTGCTTAATGACAAATACCATTTATTACAAATACAGTGTGTTAATTTTATTTTAAAAAATCAAAGAGATAGAGAAAAAAATTCATTTGTTTCATTACCCAGATACAACCACTTGAAATATATTGTGGGGTATACATATGTAATTATTTTACCTCCACATCAACAGAAAAGAATCATGTGAAATGCTACTTCATAACCTGCTACATTAATTTAAAACTTAGTTTTACTATTTTCTGTGAAATTAGGAAATTTTTTAACATCAATGAATAGCTGAATGGTCTAGAAAGGATACACTATACACTTTAATGGCATAAGAGTACATTATATAATAAGTTAGCTATCTCTTGGCACTTAAAATGAATATTTTTATGATAATAAAAATTAAAAACTTTGTATATTTCTCATCGAAAAAAAGACAAAAAATTTCCTATAATCTCTGTCTGAGTAAATCAACACACACACAAAAAATGTCATTTGTGATATAATGACTAAACACAAAGAAAACTATTACAAACATTGATAATATTTGAACCTCTTTTCTTGGTCAATTGCCATGTAGGGACAGGTGCTGTCTCTCAGGGGCCTAACCGACTTAATTGACCATTAACATTAAGGAAATTAATGAATGAGTGAATTCTATGGCTAAGAATTATTGGATCCCATCACATTCTCAATGAATGAAAGCAGCATGTCTAGGTACACTTCAATTTAGCATAGGAGAGAATAACAGAACTTACCAACTATGTCAAAAATTTTAACGAAAAAACAAACACATACACACACAAAACAAAAACAAGGGAAAGTAATAAATATAAGTTCTGAAATACCAATATATTTTATTCTAGACTTTGACCCTCATATGATTGACATTATATTAGTGAAGGGCTGAGTCTGATATCAATAATTTAAGACTCAAGGATTGAATGTGTACTTTATCCTAGACATCATCATGGGATGTCACCCAGCATGTTAGAGTCAAGCTGTCACTGATACCGTATAAATTACTTCTGAAGTCCATCACTATTCACTCTTTGTTACTTCTCAGTTTCTGCTGTGTTGGTTCAGCTTATCTTCATGACTTCCCTGAGTAAACTGCAAACATTTCTTATTCCCTCAGCGAGTGTTTATTAAAGATCTACTTTGATCAGGTGCTGTTTTCTAGACTATGGATATCATTTATGAGCAGGACACAGTCCCTCCACCCAAAGCGGTGGGTCATGATGTCTTTCAACTGTAACTCTATGTCTCTTACAAGAATAAGGAGTTTAGGCATTCCCTCTGCTTTTGATAAGACTTGTATGTTTTTGCTTAATGACAAATGTCATCAATTACAAACACAATGTGCTCATTAAGAAAAAAAAAAGCAATGAGATAGAGAAAACAAATTCCATTTATGTTTTAATACCCAGATATAACCACATTAAATATATTGTATGTAGAGTAAGAACACATTTTTTTTAATTTTTTAATTTTTTATTATCATATTGTGGGGTACAGTTAAGGATTAGGTATACAAATATGCTTCGTTCAGACACCCTTGGTGACAAGAGGTATCTCCCCGTCCCCAGAAAGATATTGAGTACCGTGAATCCCATCCCCCCTTCGCTTCCCTTCCCATAATTTGCCACCACTGTTAGTCATTTTCTTATAGTATTACGTTGGATGTTCAAGGTTCACTATATGAGTGAGAACATGTGATACTCCGATCTTTGTTTCTGTGAGAGGTCACTCAGTATTATAGATTCTAGTTCCATACAAGTTGCTGCGAAATCCATGATTTTGCTCTTTTTATGGCTGCGTAGTATTCCATCGTGTACATGTACCACATTTTTTTAATCCAGTCCTCTTTTGAT
>CAUYQG010081342.1:0-10051 GCA_963574415.1 Tarsius wallacei | reverse complement strand
CTGGCAACAGTGACGCAGTGGCACTTCTGAGGCTATATCCTAAAAAGCTTTTTTTAGTTTCTGCCTAGACTTCCTGGAATGATTGTTCTTGAGACGCTGTAGTGTAAGGAGAATGCCATGCTGCAGAGGCATTAATGTAGGCTTTTTAGGAAACAGAGCCCAAGCCCAGTCTTCTGGCCATCTCTGTCAAGCCACAGATTAGGAATAACAGTACATTCGACTTTCAAGACCAACCGAGCAACCAGCTGAATGCCTCCAAATCACTGACTGATATCACATACAGCAAAAATGGCCTAGCCAAATCTTGTCTGAATTTCTGCCCTAAACATTTGTGAGAAATCACAAAACGGACTTTTTCAGTCACTAAATTAGAACAATTTGTTATATAACAATTAGTACAGATTAGAACAAATTGTGTTCAGTAACCCTTCCTGTGGTCAACCTTCTCTTTGGTTACCCATCCAGAGACAGAGAAATCTGTAGTTCTCTTCTAATATATAAACAGTTCAAAAAAGGGAACCTCTGTAGCATATCTCTCAGGGAATCAGTGTGGATTATACCTGACTATGAAAAGAGTTTTGTTGAAAATCCTTCTGCTTAATAATGATTTCTTTGGAATTTGAGCCTTCCCCTTGATCATGAAAAAAAAAAAGTCAAAATGAAATATAAACTCTCAGTTAATTTTATGTGCAACAAGAAGGAAGGATGCCTTCCCTGATTGTTTGCTAAGAATCTTCCTTAAAATTTACTCCACCAAAATCTACTCTAGAGATCTGATTGAGGCCAGACGCAGCGGCTCACATCTGTAATCCCAGCATTTTGGGAGGCCGAGGCAGGAGGATTGTTTCAGGCCAAAAGTTTGAGACAAGCCTAGGCAACATTCGAGACCTCGTCTCTACAAAAATTTTTTAAAAAATGAGCCGGGCAATGTGGCACATGCTTGGAGTCCAGCTACTCAGAAGGCTGAGGCGAAAGGAGTTCAGAAGGTCAAGGCTGTGGTAGGCCATGATCATGCCACTACACTGAGAGACAGAGTGAGACTCTGACTCATAAATAGATCAATAAATAAGTAGATAAAGAAAGAAAGAAAGAAAGGCAGAAAGGAAGGAAGGAAGGAAGGAAAGAAAGAGACAGATAAAATTTTATTGGACTCATATTAGTCTTTGAATTATTCTTGACATAGATCTGGAGATTTCACTTGTAATAAAATATGATGTTTGAACGAATGCACTCGCATCCTCAGAACACTTAAAAATTGGGTTCACTACTCCTAGTTCCTCCCATAAGTGTCAAAAGATTCTTATCTAGAATATTTTCATTTTAGTGTTGATTTATACATTCACAATTATTTGTCTTCATTGGTGACATAAGTGTGGATTCTGATTTTTAATTTCATGATATATTCATTTGGAGATTTCTGTTTGATGGCAGATAGTCTGTTCTCTCTTAAGTGGTGGACGATTGCAAATTCGGATTTTCTTAATGACTTTTTTTTCCTCTCTGTTAAGGATTCTAATATTTAATAATATTTAGACTGTAGATTTTAGAAGTTATTTGTATCTTGGCTTTTCAATGATAGATAGAGCTATCTGTTCTTGTTTGTGCTGCATAAAAATGTGATTTTTAAAACCATTCTTAACGTTACCAAACTCTTGTACTTCTCAAATCTTCATACTTTTTTCATCTTTACTTATTATGACCCAGATAGTTAAAAAATAACTACGGAAGTGGAATTCTTATACCAAAGACAATGTTTAACCAAAATGGCCCCCATGGAAAGTTTTGAATCGCTACAGTGTTATGCCTAAGTAGAGTTTTAAAACAAAAAGAAAGCCAAATTCCAGCAGAAAGTGGTCAGTGTTTTTTAAATCAGCATGTAAAACAAACATCAGGTAGCATTATTATCCCATCAAGATTTTAAAAACAAGACCAAAGAAAGCAAAGAACCTTTCCTTTAGGAAATAAGAAAAATTATTTCCTAAAACGTATATAGTTATTGATTGTTGTTTAAATAAATCTAGTGGCTTAAAATAAAATATTTATTATATCAGTATTTAGTGAAACAGGCCTCTGGGCATAGCTTACCTGGGTCTTTTCTTCAGGGTCTCACAAGGTTGTAATCAAGATATTGGTCAGACTATGTTCTCATCTGGAGGCTCAACTGGGAGTGAATACACTTCCAAGCTCATTCACATTCTTGGCAAAATTCATTTTCTTGTGGCTCGATGTCTGATAGTCCTGACCTATTGCTATTTGTTGGCTGGGAGCCTCCCACAGTTCTCTGTCAACTGGAAAAATATTTGTTTTGCTGGAATTATAAGGAAGTTCACAGAACTTTCATAAATTTTATCAGTGATGTACCTCTGAAGGAATCAATGCATTAATTATGTAGTTATTTTGTTCTTTAATTGACATTCTTAATAAACACGACTATTTTATTTCCACTTCAAATCTTGATGCTTTATGACAATTTGCCCAATATCCAATAAAAATTTCTTGTTTGGGGACTGTAAACTAATTTTTTAAAAATTGAGGCCGGGCTTGGTGGATCAGCCTGTTATCCCAGCGCTTTGGGAGGCCAAAGTGAGCGGATTGCCTGAGCCCCGGGGTTCGAGACCCGCCTGGCAACTTGGAGAGACCTCGTCTCTACAATAAATAAAAAAAATTTAGCCAGGCTGGTAGCGCGTGCCTGTAGTTCCAGCTCCTTGGAAGGTGAGGCGGAAGGATCGCCGGAGCCCAGCAGGTCGAGGCTGCGGTGGCCGGGAGGGGCCACTGCACTCCAGTCTGGGTGACGGAGTGAGACTCCAACTCAAAAAAAAAAAAAAAAATTGGATATCTTTTTCTATTTCTAGAGAAAATTAGTACATTCAACTATTGATTTTCTAGAAATTTCAGGGAAATAATTATTTCTACTGGTTTATATAAACTAATAATCACTGTACATACAGATTTAAACAAAAGAAACTCAAAGATTTCTAGAAAATTATGTTCTTGTTATGCTTTAAATAAGCTGCTTTTACAACTCGAAAGGGAGAAAGTGGCATTACTCTCATTATATTGGTGGCCTTGCTTACTGGATTAAAAATTAAGAAGCAAAAGATTTAATGGGAAACTTACTACTTATAAACAATATAAAAATTTAATATTTCATAGATAATTGAAGTTTGAAAGTTAATGCAATATTTTAAATCAAGACTACCATTAGCAAGATTGGACCAGTTAAATAATTTGGTAATAAAACCATATCCATTCTCTTTTTATCAGCATGTAGAAGTAAAGTTAATAGAATATTCTGGTTCATTCCATTTTTTTGTTTCCTTTCCCTTTGAAATCTAATAGGTTTATGCATTCACGTAAGGACTCTTTGCTTCTTTACGGATTCGTTTATTTATTTATGTATTTATGGCGGTGAGAACACCTCCCATGAGGTCTGCCTCCCCTTGCCACACATTTTCAAGTGCACCGGAGAGTATTCACTGGAAGCATACTGTCGTGGACCTAGTCTCCGGAACTTATTCATCCTGCATGCCAGGAGCTTTGCACCTGCTGGACAGCAACCCTTCCATAGCCTGTGGCAACCTCCACTCACTCTCTGTGTCTATGGGTCTGACCGATTTGGACAGCTCATCTAAGGGTGCAAGATTTGGCCTTCTGAGGCTAGTTAACTTTGCCTAGGAATTGTCCTCAAGGCTCACCAATGAAAATCCTACACATTATGTAATTTTCTCTATTTTTTAAGGCTGAACGATATTCTGTGGTGTATGCCACATTTCCCGTAGCCGTGAATCCGTCAATGAACATTGAGGTGTTTCTAATCTTGGTGGTTGTGAAGAGTGCTACAATGAGCATGTGACTGCTATCTCTTGGAGATCCTGACTTCAATTCTTTTGGATAAACATCCTTAAGAGAGAATGATGGATCATATGGCAGTTTTATTTTTCATTTTTTGAGGAGCCTCAAACTATTTTCCATAGCTACTATACCATTTTACAATTGTTCCAACATTGTACAAGCATTCTAGTTTCTCCACACCTTTGCCAACACTTTTTTTCTTTTCCCTCCTGTTCTGTAATGGCTACCCTAACAGATTTGAGGTGATAATTCATTGTGGTTTTGATTTGCATTTTCCTGATGATTTTTAATATGCAAACATTTTTTTCATGTATCTGCTGGCCCTTTTGTGTGCCTTCTTTGGAGAAATATCTATTCAGGCCCTTTGTGCACTTTTTAATTGAGTTGGTTCTTGCTGCCATGTTGCGTAAGTTCCTTAGACAGGTGTTTTAGATATTAACCCCTTATCACGTTTATGATTTATAAACATTTTCCCCCATTCCATAAGCTGCCTTTTCACTCTATTGACTGTTTTCTGTGCAGAAACTTTTTAGGTTGATGTAGTCTATCTTGTTTATCTTTCCTTTTGTTGCCTGTGATTTTGGTGTCATATCCAAGAAATTATTTCCCTGACCGCGGTCAGGAAGATTTTCTTCTATTTTCTTTTAGAAGTTTAACCGTTTTTACACTTTAGGTTTACATTTAAGTTTTACGTTTATGTCTTTAATCTATGTTGAGTTGACTGTGTGTATGGTGTAAGATAAGCCTCCAATTTCAGTCTTTTGCATGTGGATATCCAGTTTTCTAAACACCATTTGTTGAAAAGACTGCACTTTCCTTATTGTGTATTTTTGGCATTTTTTTTTTGAAACTCAGATGACTGTCATGTATGGGCTTATTTCTGGACTCTCCATTTTGTTCCACTGGCCAATATGTCTGGTTTGTGTTGCTATACTGATATGATTACAATATCTTTGTAATATATTTTGAAATCAGAGAATGTGATACCTTCTGTTTTAATCTTTTCACTCAACATTGCTTTGTCTATTTGTGGTTTCATATATATTTTAGAATTTTTTTTAGTTCTATTAAAAAATGCCACTGGAATTTTATGAAGATCACTTGGGTAGTATAGATATTTTAAAAATATTAAATCTAACACATGAACATGGGATGTTTTTTCATTTATATGTATCTACTTTACATTCCTTCATCAATGTTCTGTAGTGTTCACCACACAAAATTTTTGCCTTTTTAGTTGAGTATGTTCCTAAAAATTTTATTTATTTTGATTCTATTGTAAATGGGGTGTTCCTTAATTTGCTTTCAGATAGTTCTTTTTCAGTGTATAGAAAAGTCATTGACATTTGCAGGTTGCTTTTGTATTTGCAACTTTAATGAATTCATTTATTGCTTTGAAAAGTGTTTTGTTATTGAGTCCTTAGGTTTTCTAAATATACAATTAGGCTATCTGCGAACATATAATCTTACTTCTTCCCATCTGATTTGAATGGCTTTTATTGTTTTTATTTGTCTGTTTGCCTAACTGATCTGGCTAGGCTAGGACCTCTATTACTGTGTTGAGTGGAATTGATGAGAGTGAATTTCTGTGCCTTTCTCCTGTTCTTAGCAGAAAAACTTCAGCTTTTCATCATTAAATATAATGTTAGCTGTGGGCTTTTCATATGTGGCTTTCATTGTATTGAGGTAAATTACTTCTATATATCGTTTATTGATTTTTGTTCTAAAAGAATATCAAAAATCAGTCAAATGCTTTTTCTGAGTCTATAGAGATGATAATGTAATTTTCATCCTTCATTTTGTCAATGCAGTGTATCACATTGATTGGCTGCATAAGATAAACCATCCTTGCATCCAAGGAATAATTTTCACAGAAGTATAGCATACAATTCTTTTAATCACCTGTTGAATTTTGTCTGCTAGTATTTTGTTCAGAATCTAGATTTATCAAGGATATTGCCCTATCGTTCTCTGTTTTTGTACTTTTTGTTTTGGCTTTGGTATAAGAGAAATGCTGGCTTTACAAAATGAGTTAGAACGTGTTTCCTCTTCTTCCATATTTTTTGGAAGAATTTGAGAAGCAGTGGCATTAATTCTTTAAATGTTTGATAGAATTCACCAGTGAAGTCATCTTGTTCTGAAATTTCTTCGTTGTGAGGTTTTTAACTACTTATTAAATCTCCTATTTGCTACTGGTTTGTATAGAGATTTATTTCTTGATTTATGGTTCATGTCTAGATTATATATTTATAGGAATGTATCCATTTATTCTATGTAATTCAATTTGTTGGCATATAATTGTTCATATTAGTGTCTTGTGATCCTTTTTATTTCTTTAACATCAGCTATAATGCCTCTACTTTCATTTCTGATTTGGGGTCATTTTTTTCCTTTACTTTCAATCTAGATAAAAGTTTGTTTATTTTATGAAAAAAGAAACTCTTAGCTTCATTGATTTTTATATTTTTTCTTTTATTAATTTCTGCTGGAATGTTTTTTTCTCCTCTCGCTAACTTTAGACTTTTTATTCTTTTTCTGGTTCCTTGAGGTATAAAGTTCTTTTACTTGAGATCTTTATCCTTCTTTATAATAGGTGTTTATCACTATAAACTTTTATCTTAGCATTGCTTTTGTTCAAGCCCATAAGTTTTGAAATGTTCTTTGTCTTGAGATGTAGATTCTTAATGACGCATAATAATTGTACATGTTTACGAAGGATATAGTGATATCTTAATATATATATAATGTATAGTGATTAGATAGGGTGATTAGAATATCCATTGTCTCAGCATTTATTATTTATTTGTGTTGGGAACATTCAATATTCTCCTTCTAGTCATTTGAGACTATATAATATATTATTGTTAACTATAGTTTTCCTACTGTAGTATAGTACACTAGAACTTATTTCTCCTATCTGGTTGTAGTTTTTTAACCTTTAACAGATCACTGGCTTTCCTCTTCTCTTCCTAGCTTCTAGGACCCTGTGTTCTACTTTTTACTTCTCTAAGATCAACTTTTTTAGCTTCCACTGTAAGTATGAACATGCAGTGTTTAACTTTCTGTTCCTAGCTTATTTCACTTAGCATAATGTCTCTTCGTTCTATCCCTGTTGCTTTGAATGACAGGACTTCATTTTTTGTTTTTTATGGCTAAATAGAATTCCATTGTGTATATATACCACATTTTCTTTAACCATTTATCTGTTGTTGGACACATACATTGATTCTATGTCTCAGAGACTGCGAATAATGCTTCACTAAACATAGGAGTGCAGATGTCTCTTTGATTTCCTTTTTTTTCCTTTGGATAAACTCCCAGTAATGAGATTGCTAGATCATATGTTAGTTCTATTTGTGGTTTTGTGAGAAAACGTCATATTGTTTTCTATAGTGGCTGTGCTAGTGTACACTCCCACCAACAATGGATAAAAGTACGATTTTCTCTGCATTCTTGTTAGCATACGTTAGTTTTTGTCTTTTGATAATAGCTATTCTGATGGGGGTGAGATTATATCACACTGTGATTCTTCATTTTTCACGTTTCTCTGATGGTTAATGATGTGGAGTATTTTTTCATATTTGTTTATCATCTGTATGTTTTCTTTTGAGAAATGTCTGCTCAGATTACTTGCTCATTTTTGGATCAGATTGTTTGTTGTTTTAATTGTTGAGATGCTTGAATTCCTTACATATTCTGGATATTATTCCCTTTTAAAGGAATAGTTTGCAAACACTCTCCCATTTCCATAGATTGTCTTTTTTCCTTTTCCCTTCATTTTTCTTCTGTTGTGCAGAAGCTTTTCAGTTTGATATAATACGATTTGCTATTTTTGTTTTCATTGCCTGTGCTTTGGGGATATTATTCATAGAATGTTTTCCCAAACCAAAGCCCTAAAGTGTTTCCCCTATGTTTTTTTAAAATATAATTGTTTCAAGTATTATGTTAGGTTTTTCATTCATTTTGAATTAATTTTTGCATAGGATGTGCTTAGGGTCTAGACTTATTCTTCCTCATATGGATGTTCCAGTTCTCATCATTTAGTGAAGAGACTATTTCTTCCCCAGGAAGGGTTCTTGGCATCTCATTGACTGTAGATATGTGGACTGGTTTCTGTGTTATCTATTCTGTTCCATATGCCTATGTGTCTATTTTTGTGCCAGTGCCATGCTGTTTCGGTTACTATAACTATGCAGTATAGTTTGAAGTCTGGTAGTATGATTCCTCTAGCTTTGTTCTTTTTGCCCAGGAGTACTTTGGCTATTTAGGGTATTTTGTGGTTTCATAAAAAAGTTAATTTTTTTTCTATTTTTGTGAAGGAATTACATATTGTTTCATGTGGTTTGGTAATTTAAACAATATTTATATTCTGATCCATGAGTTTGAGCTTGAAATGTCTTTCCATTGATTTGTCTACTCTTCTATTTTTTTGTATTTTATTGTTTTTCTGGTAGAGATAATTTATCTCCTTGGTTAAATTTATTCCTAAGTATTTTTTGGTAGCTATGTAAGAGATTGTCTTCTTGATTTTCATCTAGTTCATTGTTCACGTATAGAAATATTTCTTTATGTTGGTTTTGTATCCTACAACATTACTGAATATATCAGTTCTAAGATGGTCTATCCAATGCTGAGACCACAGTGTTGAAGTCCCTAATTATTATTGTATTGAGGTCTATCTCTTTCTTTAGCTCTAATGCTGGCTTTATGTGTTTGGGTGCTCCAATGTTGAGTGCATGTATTTGAGTGCATGTAATTGTTATATTATCTTGCAAAATTGATTCCTTTATTGTTTTTTTTTATTTTAAACACGTGGGGTACAATTCAGGGTTAGGTATACAAATGTGCATTACACAGATACTCTTGTTGATGAGCTGTGTCCCACCCTCCCCTGGCAGTTTCCCACTACTGCCAATCCCTTTCTTATGGTATTACGATAGTTGTTCAAAGTCTGCTTATGAGTGAGAACATGTGATACTCGGCTCTTTGTTTTTTGGTAGAGTTTTCAGGCTTTTCTTTATATTTGCTCCTGCTATTTGCAAACAAGCGTCATTTTACTGCCTGGTTTCCTGTTTTGATATTGCCTTTCTTTTGCCTAATTGCTCTGGCTAAAACTTCCAGTACCATATTGAATAAGGAATGTAAGAGTGGACATTCTTGTCTCGTTCTACCTCTTGGAGACAGCGATTTCAACATTTTACTATTAAGCATAATATTAGCTGTGAGTTTTGCATATACGGCCTCCATTGTGTTGAGGGACTTCTTTTCCATTACTAATTTGAGACTTTCTGTCATAAAGAAATGCTGAATTTTGTCAAATTTTTGCATCTTGAACCACAGAATCATAGGTTTTGTCCTTCATTCTGCTGATATAATGTGACATTTGACTTGTGTAACATCCTTGCATTCTTGGAATAAATCCCACTTGATGATGGTGTATGATCTGTCAGATGTGTTGCTGGATTTGGTTTGCTAGTTTTATGCCGAAGTTTTTTTCATCTATGTTCATAAAGAGTTTGGCCTCCAGTTTTCTTTTTTAATTGTGTCCTTTTTTGGCTTTGTTAACAGGATTATACTCGTCTCATAGAATGAGTTAGAAAGGTATTACTCAGGAACAATTGACATTAATTCTTCATTATTTGACTTCAGTGGTGAAACCATTTGGATCTGGACTTTTCCTTGTTGGAAAATGTTCTATTACTGATTCAATCTTATTGCTTGTGATAATTCTGTTCAGGTTTTCTAGTTCTGCTTGGTTCGATCTTGGTAGTTTGTGTCCAAAAATGTCCATGTTTCCTTTAGTTTTTAAAAAAATTTATTGGCATATAGTTGCTCATAGTAGTCTCTAATGATTCTTTGTATTTCTGGGATATCCACTGTGATGTCTCCTTTTTTTTTCATTCTGGTTTTATTGATTTGGGTCTTCCCTCTCCCCCCTCCTTATTCTAGTTAATGGTTTGCCTATTTTGTTTGCTTATCAAAAAATCTACTTTTTTGTATTTTTGTATTTTAGATATTTTGTATTTTTGTCTCAATTTTATTTCTATTCTGATCTTTATTATTTCTTTCCTTCTATAATTTTGAGCTTGACTTGTTCTTGCTTTTCTAGTTCCTTCAGATGTATCATTAAGTTGTTTATTTTAAATCTGTATTTCATTGATGTGGAAATTAATTGCCTCTTGATACGGCTTTACTATGA
>CAUYQG010081339.1:0-26801 GCA_963574415.1 Tarsius wallacei | reverse complement strand
TTTTTGATTTATTGTAGAGATGAGGTCTTGCTTGCCCAGGTGGGTCTCGAACCCGCGGGCTCAGGCAATCCACTCACCTCAGCCTCCCAAAGGCGCGGGGTTACAGGCTGAGCCACCGAGCCCGGCTAAATATATATTTTTAAAGAAGAATGGTTCACCTCTCCATTCCCCTTTGGCCTCCCATCTTCCCTAATCCCAATCCCATCTTTTTTTTCTTATCATTTCATGATATCTGTGACAAAGAGAAAAAAAAAAGGCAGTGCTACCAGAACCAAAGCTGAATGCAAGATAAAACCTTGAGAAATACACTTGGGAGAGGGTAAGGCTGTGTTTTTTTTTTGATAACTTTAAATGAGGGTGGATGCGGGATGGATGAGCATTTTAAAGAAAACTGGGCAGAAGATGAAACCTCTTAATGAAATATGACATTAAACACTGAGACCACATATCCTGTTGACCAACTCAGAAAATATGTTTTGACCCAAAACATTTGAAATAGAGATTGCTCAGAGGATCCATGGCAAAAGGTCTCCATAATGTTAGTTTTATAGCATTTGTCACTCTGCTTCCTGGTAGGGCAGGAATTATGTAGACCGTATACACACGCACATACACGCATAGCCACACATGTGCAGATAGACACATATACACTATACAGCACACACACACTTTTTAAAGTGGCAAGGAACTTTAAAAGATGGCCAAGGAGTGTCCTTTAATAGAAGCTCTACTTCCTTCCTCACAAAATTATGAAGCTTCTCTTTAGTTCCCTCCATTCTTGCCAAGTGACCCTGCGTGTTGCAATATGCCCCGGGCTTCCCTCAGTTAGCCTTGCTTTGGTTAATATTCCCTGACAGACTAAAAGGCCCAGACCCAGGGCAGGCTCAAATGCACAGAGTTGCACCAGCTTCCCTTTGCAGTGGAGCATCATGAAAAGGCAAATGGTGGGGCTTCATTTCTCCCCACCAAAGGTTTCAGTGGGCCATTGAGACAGGGCTTGCTGTTAGGGCTCCCAGGTTGGGGTGCCTGGTGAGGATCAACCTTCTATCCCCAACCTTCTACCAGAGCGGCCTCTGTTCAATGCCAAGGCAAATCAGAATGTAAGTCACTGGCGCTTCCCATCATGAAACCTCATAGAGATTACAGATAGATCCTCTGAGTTTTATCAGTTCCTCAATAAAAATGACTCTGGCCTACAAGGTTAAACAACCCTGGGCCCATATTGCAGGGGGCAGCTACCCTTGGAGGACTCTGTTGCTGAGAGAAGAGTACATAGTTCACTCTGGCTGGAGTGTGTGTATGTGAAAGGGATGAAGACGGGGAAGTACATAGTGGCCAGGGGATCTGAGTGCCAGACTAGGATGTTTGATGTCACGAGTCTCCCTTGCAGTGACATCTGGCTTTGGGAAGACTAATTTGACCCTGTTTTGTAGGATGGACTTGATAGGGACTGGCGGAAGAAATCCACTTTAGGAAGTTAAGTGGGGTCTAATGGGCCTGGAGTTGAGATGACAGTGGGAATGGATGGGAGGTAACAAGTGGAAAAGGTAGATGGAACTTGGGTGCTGGTTGGATGGGTATTAGGGTGAGGGGGATGGCAGTAAATACTGCAAGGTTGTAAGTTTTGGTAGAGCTGGTCATGCATCACCAAGCAGACTGGGCGTTGCCTAGCTCTAGAGACACGATGCACACAACTACAGTACAAGTGGCACCCACCCCAACCATTGGGCAGCCAGAGGTCCTGACCCTAGCAGACTGCAAGGAGGACAACACCAGAAATGGAGACTAGAGCGATAGAAGAGGAATAAACCCCGGGGGAAGTGTAAATAAGCAGGAGCATTTATTAACAGAAAGGTACAAAGGTAAGGAGTTTAGTTTTGGACATATTGGAGAACATTTCCACATACATGGTAATGAGAGGATAAAAGGGGCTATATAAAAAAACTGGAAGAAGGAACTCCCTGAATTGAAAAATTCTCATGTCTGGCTCAGGCTCCCAACCCGCTCCTCTCTTCTGCCCTGTCCCCCATGCTTCTGAGCACAACATTGAGTCAGGAGCACATCTGACAAGCATGTAAAGCTCAGAAACCCCAAAGCCATAGTGGGTAAGAAAGACAAAAGTCAGTGAGTGGACTCAGAGCCTAGGAAGAGGGGAAGCCATGCCCACACTAGTATGGGCAGCAAACAGAGAAACAAGCCTTTCCACGTGTTGGGAGAAAGAGGCTCCTGGAGTCAGAGACCAAAACTGTACCATAGAAAAATGGCAGGATCTATCAGGACCCCATCCCCTATTTTCTTGATAGTGATATGTGCAACAGTTGTTGATGGGAATGGGGTGGAGTGAAGTGAGGTGGAGAGTGGGTAGGCTGGTTTCAATTGGAGACTCTAAGTTGTGTCCATCCTGGGATTCAGGCATGCCTAGACATGTCCAGAGGGCTTGGATAGGCTTGCAGAAAATACCTGGTATACTTTATTTCCTCTTCCCTTTGCATGAGGTATAAGGACACTTGGGAATGACTCATGTTATTTGGTTTAAAGACACTGTGTCAGGGTCAAGAGTAGGGAAAAACTATTTTGAGTGCAAAAGAGTTGTTGTAACTCAAGTCATCCCACAAGACTAATGTCCTGTGAATCACATCTGTATCCCATGGAGGAAAGCCCTGGGGCTAAGATGTCTATGGACATGTGTGGCAGTGTGGGGCAGTCCTGGGCAGCACTACAGTCATCCCCATAGGTAGCACAAATACTGATGGATCTTGGTGACACAGTGTTAGCTTGTATTATACTCTTAAATAAGGAATAGGCTTATGCAGATCCTGGTACAGGCAAAGTGCCCACTTAAATATTGTCTTCTATTATCATTTCTTTTTTGTTGTTGTTGTTCTCACAGTGATCCAGTGAGACAGATTCTATTATTATTCTCATTTTACAGATGGCAACAAGAGGTTAGGCCACCCTCCCATGGTGATACAGCTGATGGGTGGCAGAGCTGGATACTAATCTCTGAGCTCTTATCTATCACACAGTAGTACATGGAACTGACAACAGTCTGAATAGTGAACTTTGTCTATCAACAGGAGCAAATATTGGTGATATTATCATGAGGAACTCACTTGTTAGAAGCAGAACTTTTCTACCCAGAGGCATTCATGCCTACAGTAGAAGCAGACGGAAATGTCATGAGGTAGAGACAAAAGATGAGCTTTCAGCACAAGATCAGGTTCTCCCTGGGGGCTCCCAGAAATCATTAGATAGGAAACCAGTGGAACTTGAGCATAATGTATCTTATATTAGTTAGGATTAGATTTAGCTGAGAGTACAAAGAAACTCCAAGATAGCAATTGCTTAAACAAGTCCAGGTAAGTGGTCAAAGTTAATAGGGCAGCTTCGTGGCATTAGGGACCCAGGTTCTTTTTCTCTTGTTGCTCCATCATCCTTGGCATGGCTTCTGTCTGATGGCACAAGATGAATGATGTAGCTTCAATTGTACGTCAGCAATCTAGCCAGCAAGAATATGACAAGAAAAAAAGAAGGGCATGCTCCTTCCTGTTATGATGCTACTTCCCAGAATTTGTACACACTACTTCTGCTTACACCTAATGGGTCAGAGTTCAGTTGCATGCAAACATAGGTTCCAGTAAGGCTGTGAAATGTCGTCTTTATTTTTGGTGGTCAAGGTTCCAACTAAAATACCAGGAGAAATGGAAAAGAAGAGAACATTGATAAGTGAGGAAATAGCCATCCTGCCATACAACCTGATCCAGGATCTTGCCCCTCCCTTAGTTCAAATCTCATGATTCCATCTTGTGATCCACTCTAAGAAAGTGACTTTGGGCTCCTCTGTCAGAAACAAAAGTTCAGCATCTGGAGACCGACAATCAAATGAGTCTTGAAAATGTAACCAAGAAGATATGCTGACTTCAAGAAGTTTATTTGTATTGCTTAAATACTTCTCTTATTTTCAACCTGTTCTTCGCAAAAAGTTTAAAATTGATTTTAGAATTAAAACCCAAAATGAAATGGCAGTCTATATTTTACAGTAAATTAAGTGGAAACTAATCTATATCCTTGATTTTATTTTTGCTTTATATCTTCCTATTTTTCAAGGAAATTATTATAAATAGATTGTGCAACTTTGCAGGATTTATTTGGTAAAAACTGAATCATAGTTGTTAAACCAGGAAATTATTGCAAAATTACAGTCCTCAAAGGAAGGTGAACATGTATATACATATGTTCAAAAAATGGGTATGAAAACATTTCTACCAGGAAGATAAAGTTGGTGGGTGATATTTGAAGATTTTTAGAAATTTGGGTCAAGTTTCAAATAAACATGTGTTTTCCATGCTCTCTTTCCTTCCCAAGTAATAGTCGTTCATCTCTAACTCCAGGTTCCCTGAAATATTTTGCCACTTACCATTTTCCCCCTAAAGCAATATATTCCGAATTTTCCACTATTTTGCAGATACTCAGACTTGAAGTCATCTTCAATCACCAAATCTAAATACCCACTTTCCATACTCACTGTGTCAGCCAGTTAGCAAGACTGATGCCAGTCTTGCTTGTTACCTGCTTGATACCTTCTCTTGCATTCATTCCACTACTGTGCTACCACCTAATACAGTCCACTGTAGAAAAAACACATGCTATAATTTACAAATTGGCCTTTCTGCTTCTAGCATTACTTTCTTTTACCCATCTCCATCCTGCACCCCCTACTCCTTTCATCTCACATGAGAAAAGAAAGCAGCTGTAGGATGGAAACTTCATTCAGATTTTTTCTAGTCAGGGGAAGTGACAGGACAAGGACTCAAGGGATTTATAGTGGGGGTATGAGTGTGTGAATGAATTTAGGAGAGCCAGTTTAAGAATGAGGCCCAGAAAGGCACTAATAGACTAGAAGAAAATCAAAGAGATCAAAGGACTAGTGATCTATATAAAGCTGAAGATCAAATGATAGAGGAACCTGAAAATATAAGAAATTCTGTCTCAGGATGAGTCAATTGATTAAGATTTCAGAAGTGGAGCAATTCTGAGTGATAATAAGAGCCAGAGTCTGGGGGTGGAATCAGCTGGGTTAAATGTAACAGAGGTGACAATCACTGTATTTGAAGAGGTCCAGGAACTGGAAGGCAAAATGAAGAATGATTGTCCTCATAGTCACCAAGAATGAAGGCACGAGACATCACCAAGAATGAAGGCACAAGCTGGCACTGGAAAGACAGTGATCTGGGTGCCAAAGATGACAATGAAACCAGGAGGTTAGTAGATGACAGCAATGGAAGGGATAACTCTATGGCACACATCTCAAAGATGTAGGGACTCTTACTCAAGCAAAGTTATTCTGGTTTGAGAACGCCAACTAATTCTCCTCCTTCACTAGGCTCTAAGGAAGATTTATGAGCTATAAACAACCACTTTGATCCCTAGTTTGGAGGTGTTGTGAGGTGGAATCTTTAAGAAGAGGTTAAGCCATGAAGATGGAGCTTTCATGAATGGATTAATGTCATTGCAGGAGTGGATTCCTTATATTAAAAACAATTTTTCTCCCTCTTGTGTCCTTTCTGTCTCTCTCTCTCCTTTCTCTCCTTTCTTCCTTTCATCATACTTATAGCAAGAAGGCCCTCACCAAATGCCAGCCCCTTGATCTTGGTTTCCCCAACCTCCAGAACTGTGAACCAAAAAATTTCTGTTCATTGTAAAATACCCAGTCCATGGTATTCTATTATAGCAGCACAGAGTAGAGTAATACATTATCCTTAGCCTGAAGGGGCCAGGGGATAGATTATTAACCAGACCCCTAATGAGAAAGCGGTATGAAGAGGATCATACCAAGAATTTCAGCCATCTGGGCCACAGGAACTCAACAGAAGCAAACCTGGAGAAGAAATGCCTTGACCTCACCCTCTTTTCTCCCTTGCTCTCTCCCTCTTTGCTCAGATTCTGCATCAGTGGAGCACAGAGGAAGCCATAGGACGAGGGAGTCTTTTGATGTAGCTCATGCAGGTCAGCCTCCCTGGACACGGAGCAGAGAAAAAGGAGAAGCATAGAAGGTGTGCACAGCAGGACAAAATGGGAGATCACCAACACATCTCTGTTTCTGTGAAGCATCCCATAGTCACCACAGTCTCTTCTTCTTCCTCATGTAGATAATATTCATGGGAATGCCAATATTATACTTCTAGTTATTGCTAGGCAGTATAATATAATAGATCATAGTAGCTAACATTCATTGAGAACTTAATGTGAGTCATGCATTTGAAATAAGTATGTTCATAGATTAACTTATTTAATTTTCATAACTCTGTGATATAGGTAAAATATTTATATCCAAAGGCTTACTTTTAATAAATTCAGAATTTGTCCACAGTTGCTTCTGAGGTAAAAAAAAAAAAAATTATATATATATATATCGATTGTTTTTGTGTTGGAGTCTCACTCTGTTGCCCAGGTTAGAGTGCAGTGGCACACTCACAGCCAGCATTGACCTGCTGGGCTCCGGTGATCCTTCCACCTCAGCCTTCCAAGTAGCTGGAACTACAGGTGTGCGCTACCATGCCTGGCTAATTTTTTTTTTTTTGAGTTGGAGTCTCACTCCTTCACCCAGGCTGGAGTGCAGTGGCACACATGCTCATGGCCATCCCAGCATCGACCTGCTGGGCTCCAGCAATCCTTCTGCCTCAGCCTTCCAAGTAGCCGAAACTACAGCCACATGCTACCATGCCCAGCTATTTTTTATTTTATTGTAGAGATGAGATCTCACCAAGTTGTCTAGGCTGGTCTCAAACCTATGAGCTTAGGCATTCTAGGAGTTCTATATTGGTTCTAAAGCAATCTTGCTGGTCTACGTGGAAATGAGTTGTTATATTCTGAACTCTATCATCTTGACCAAAAGATTTACCTTCTCTGGGTCTCAATTTCATTCATTCATTCATTCATTTATTCTCACTCATTCAAGAAATCTTACTTGACACTCACTTAGGCAATTGCGGGTCAAAGAAAAATTAGACTCAAATATTGTCACTGAGCATAGCTGAAGAATAAGGATGTTAAACTGGATGATGACAGAAGTTGCTTCCAAATTTAACTGTTGACAAGAGGAAACTTTCATAAATTGAATAGGTTGACAGGGTTCTTTCTTTTTCTGTCAAGCAAACTCCTCTGGAATGTGGTCTTGCTCCACCATGTAACTGGGAATGGTAGAGAAATAGCAGTGATTAGTACTTGTAGGTTACACATCTCCACTGCAAAAGTCCTTCTCTGAGGCAAAGCAATGGTCAACACAGCTGACCCAAAGCAGTTTAAATAAATAGGCAAGATCTCAGTTCTTGTTATTGGGGTGGCTCATTCCTCTAGATTGAGAGATCATCAGTTTCATTAAAGTGTTAACATCTTTCTAAAGGGATGCAGTTTGTCGGCAGGACATCTGAAACAGGGTACAGAATTAAAGAGTGCTGCATGCAGCTGCATCTGCTTCAAATTATGTTCCCCAGAAGACAAAAATACAGCCCCAGGAGTCTAAAAATACTTCTTAGTTGTTAGCCAAAAAGGCATTTATTTTTGGATTCATAAAAATGCAGGCCATGTGAAATATGTGGGGGGACATGCACTTCCATAAAAAAAAAAATCAACCAAAGACAAGAAAAAGTTCAAATAAATCTTCCAAATTCTTTATTGAAAGAGCGGGGAGAACATGGGAATGGTAGGCTGTGGATCGTGACTGGGAAACAGGACTGGGAAAGCTTTGACTTCAGTGGAAAAGAAAGCTCCTAGGACCAGGCTGTCCTTTGCTCCCATACCCTCCCCAGGAAGGCCCTGAACAACTGTGGACCAGGCTCCCACTTCTGCTTACTTGTGGGGATTAGTAAAGCCAGAGGCAAGGACCTGTTACAGCCCCAAATTCTGGCAGCATGGTCATGCAGTGCTTCTCAAAGTGTCTGTGATGAGGAACCAGTTTACTTGTTTTTTTCCTCCAATCCATGTGGACCAAGATTTTTATAAAAAATATTAACAACGAATTACTTAAAAAGAAATAAAAATGACTCCCCTTTTAACTGTTAGATTCAACAGACATAAAATTGTCTTTCAGAATTACGGTCAGAATAAAAACCAGGGGAATAAGGAAAAGAATTGCTATGTAAAGTATCTAAACACACAGTACCAATATCTGTAATGATTCCAGCGTGGATCAGGAACAGGTTGTGGAGTGCACCTTGAAAGCACTGCTACATCAGAGTGTGGCTCTGAGAAGTCTGCAGCAGAGCTCCATTACTTGCTCATGATGTGCTATTGACCACCTTACATTGACCTTGCTGAGTCCTTCATGTTTCATCTGCAAAATGGAGTAATATATTTTTAGCAGGAGAAGGAAAGAAGTGAAGGTAAAGTACTCAATAAATGCTGGCAAAAGTTATCATTTTCATTACTATCTATGTTATTTTTTTCTATGGCTACTGTAACAAATTACTACAAACTTAGTGTCGTAACACAAATTTATTCTCTAAAGTTCTAGAAGTCAGAAGTCTCAACTGGGTTCCATTCGGCTGAAATCAAGGTGTCTGCAGAGCTGCATTCGTTTCCTCCTAGAGGCTTAGGAAAGAATCCATTTCTTTGCCTTTTCCTTCATGTAGAGGCCACTTTCATTTTCTGGTTTGTAGCCCCTTCCTCCATTTTCAAAGCTAGCAGCACAGCATCTTCAAATCTCCCCTTGACTCTGGCCTCCTCGTCTGCTTCCTTTTTCTACTTCAATGAACCTTGTGATTACATTAGATCCACCTACACAGTCCAAGATAATTCTCTTATTTTAATGTTGGCTGATTAGCAATCTTAATCCTGCAACATTAACTCTCCCTTGTCATCCAACATAACATATTCATATTCATGTAGAACTTATTCAAATTTCTGGGGATTCAGATGTGGACATCTTGAGGGTGGTCATCATTCTGTTTACCCCACCATCTAATGGCATTCATTCAACAGACATTTATTGAGCACTCAGCCTAGGCAAGGTAGGGTGCTAGGCTTAAGGAATATAACCAGATGGAAGGCGGAGATGGGCCCTGAGTTCTGGAATTTTTATGTCAGCAAAGAAGAGGAACATTACACAGATTGTTAATAAGTACTAAGGAGGAGAAGTATAGAGAGTTAAGTGTATTCACTAGAAATCCTGATGTCAACTTAGGAGGAAGGTATTTAATATGTATCTATAGATATGCGGTACCAGTCTATTTGTACATTAACAAATAAACGTAATTTAATGAAAAGTATTATACCAATTGCTTCAGACCACCTATACCAGAAACACGTGGGACGCTTATTAAGACCATCAAAAGGCTCAGAATATGAGGCCCAGAAATTTATATTTTACATAAACATATCTATATTTTATATATCTACCTCCTTGTCTCCCCTCACACCATGCAGACAATGATTCCTTTCCACACTACAGTCTGAGAATCAGCAGTTTCTTAAGATTGCCTGATCAAGAGGACCACAGAGGCCTGCAGGCCAGGTGTTCTCTACCAGGCCTACCGAATCAGATCTTCAGGAGAGACATGGGATCCTGCATTTAAAGGCATTTAAATACTTTTTATAATCAGACAAATGTGGGAAACACAAGCATGGTAGAAAAATAACCAATGGCCTGGGAATCAGAAAGTTTAGCTTCTAATTCCAGGTCTGCTTGCAGAACTTAGAGATCCTCATTTGCAATATGTAAGCAGTGGTTCCCAGTGGGGCGATGTTGGCTCCCAGGAGATATCTGACATTGTCTGAAGACATTTTTTACTGTGGGCAAGGAGGGGAGGTGATACTGGCATCCGGTGGTTAAAGCCCAGGGATACCACTAAACATCACAATGCACAGGAAAGTGCCCCACAACAAAGAACTATCCTGACCAAAGGTCAACAGTGCAGAGGTTAAGAAACCATATGTAGAAGTGATTTCTTAGGAAGTGTTCTCAGGTAAAATCCACAGGGGAGAAAGATAAGGAGAGAGAAGGGTGGGAGGCCAATCAATGGTGAAGTGACCGGCAAAGTCCCTGCGGGAAAGCTCTGGAGACAGTGCAGTTCCCACCTCAGAGCTGTTCTAATGAGGGGCAAGGGAGCTGGAGTATTTTTACTCTCATAAGGCCAGCCATTGATCAAGGATTGCCGTCTATTATAGTTCTTTATGTGCCGACGTAGCAAGCTTGAGGCGCCAGCTCGAGGACAGCCCTCAACCAAAGCCCCAGGTGCAGGCTGTTGGGAATGAAACACCCAGGGAGTCTGTAAGAGGAAAATGAGGGGATTCCTGGAACAGAGCAATGACAGGCTCAGCTGTATCAGAGAAGCAGTTTCCAAATTTCTTTTTCCTTATGAATCTTTTTTTTTTTTATTCAGAGTCTTATTATGTTGCCCAGGATGGAGCGCAGTGGCATGCTCACAGCCACCACAGCCTAGACCTGCTGGGCTCAGGCGATTCTTCCACCTTAGTCTTCCAAGTAGCTGGAACTACAAGCATGTGCCACCACGCCCAGCTAATTTTTTAATTTATTGTAGAGAGGCGGTCTCACCAAGTTGCCCAGGCAGGTCTTGAACCCCTGGACTCGGGCAATCCTCTCACTTCTGCCTCCCAAAGTGCTGGGATTACAGGTGTGAGCCACTGCACCTGGCCTGTACGAATCTTTACTAGATAGAAAACTCTTCTTGGAAGTTCAATATACGGTATGGATAAAAATGGAGTTATACTGGCTGAAGAAAAGGAGAGTGGAGCTCTGTCTCCTCCTCCTCAATCTCTCGTCCCTTGACTTGAGAGTTTCTTTTCCACAGGCTTAGAGCTTCTTAGAAAAAACTTATTGGGACACTGTATTTGTCTACTAGGACTGCCATTCAAAGTACCACAAACCAGATGGCTTTAACAACAGAAATGTATTCTCTCACAGTTCTGGAGGGTAGAAGTCTGAAATCAACAGGGCCATGCTCTTTCAGAATGCTCCAAGGAGAAGATCCTTCCTTGCCTCTTCCAGCTTCTGGTGTTGCCAGTGGGCCTTAGCATTCCTTGGAGAAGGCCATCTTTCCCATGTCTCCACATTGTCTTCTCTCTGTACATGTCTGTGCCCACATTCCCTCTTCTTATAAGGACACCAGTCATATTGGATAAGGCTCACTCTAATGACCTCATTTTAACGCTTACCTCCTTACAGGCCCTATTTCCAAATACAGTCACATTCTGAGGTATTAAGGGCTAGGACTTTAACATATGAACTTGGATACAAGTTAGCCCACAATGAACACAATCCCTAAAATCCTTTGCATTATTTTCAGTGTCCAGTGGTTTTGTAATAAATGCTTAATCATCCTTCAGTGAAATTTTCTGAATTATTTTGTGTGTTAAGATGAAGTGTCTTGAACACTATCCTCCAGGATTTATCACCCTTAGTGGACCCTAGGAGTCTCCCAAACATCTACTTCATTCACACCCAACCCAGCAATCAAGGAGAGCCACTTATGTAGACTGAGAGGAACCAAGCCTTCTTCATAAACTCGAATTGTGCCATACACAAGGAGACAAGAGTCTCCTCACAGCCAGTGTTCTGTATGATCTTTAAACCCCCAAGGAGGTGCTCAGAGTAGAGATGTTATTCTCATTTGAAAGACGAGAAAACCAAGGTTCAGAGCAGAACTTGCCCAAGGCCACAAGAAATCCAGCCTTCTACTGCTCATTGGCCATGCCTGGTGCTTTTTCTACACAAACCAGCTTTCCTGGTTTTCAGGAAAGACCTTGTAAAGAGTGAAATCTATAACAGGAACAGGAAAAGATAATAAAACACTTTGACTAAATCAAATCTTCTTCAGAAGAAAAAGTAGTCTATAGCTTTATGTTTTGGTCAAAGAAATGTAATTTAAGTTGAAAGCACATGAACTTTTATAGTTGGCTTACTATGTGCCAAGCACTTTTTAAAGGATTCACATGTATTAATTTGTTTAATCCTCACAAGAGCAAATAGAGTAGATGTCATTATTATTTACATTTTATAGAAAAGGAATCAGAGGCACAGAGAGAGGTTTACTAGAAGAGAATCAGAGGTTTACTAGAAGAGAATTCATTTCTGTAGGGACTTCTCCTAGTCATCCCAGTTAACATTAATAACAGTAAGATACTGGTCATTCACTGTCTGCCTCACATACAGTTTTCCCACTCAATCCTCACAATAGCCCTGAGAGGTATTTCTATCTCCATTTTATAGATGAATAAGACTCTCAAGCAACATGGCCATGATCCTTTAGTTGGGAGGTGGTAGATCTCAGATGGCTCCATCCAGAGAAACAGACTCTTTCTCAAGCTGGGTCAAAGTGCTTTGATTAGTAATAAGGGTTTCAGGTTGCATGACGGACGCTCCTTTCACTAGGCGTTTTAATTTCCCTTCCACTGTATACTATGGCAATCTCTATCATTCGTCCCGCATTTGATTGGGCTATCTCCTTTACCATTCTTCTACGAATCATGCTAGGCTTGCACCACCTCCTGGAGCCTTCTCCAGGTTATTTAGCCCTGTGCTCTGGGAGAGAACTTCCAAGTCAATAAACTCTCCCTCATTTTCTTTTATATTTCATCCTGGTAGAGGTGGTGGTCATCATATCTCCATTTAATTCGCTGTTCTGTCCCTTGCAGAAACCAGACAGACACCAAAGACAATGAACCCATATAAACTCGACCAAGTGGTACCCCAGTTGCTGCTGTGACAGTGAGACAATGAAAGCAGTTAATTGACATGGCCTCAGCCTCACACTGTGGGACCATTAAGCTGGCAAATGCATTATTTTCTGTTTCTATCAGAAAAGAATATGTTTCACATACATTTGGAACGCGCAATGGTATATGTCCATTATCTTGCCCCAGGTCTACGTGAACATTTCTACTCTCTGTTAAAATACAGTCTAAGAGGATCTGGACATCCTTCAAAACCTCACATGGGTCCACTCTTTTGATGGCATCATATTCATCAGACCAGATGAGTACAAAATGGATAGTTTATTGGAGGACTTGGTAAGACCCATGCACTACAGACAGTGAGAGGTCAACTCTGAAGATTCAGGGAGTGCCACATCATCAGTAAAACTCTCAGGTGCCCACTAGTCTGAGGCAAGCAGGAACATCCCTTCCAAAGTAATGAAAAAGTTGCTTCCTGCACCTCTAACCACAAAGAAGGAAGTACAGCACCTGATAAACTACTTCAGATTTTGAGGCAAAATATTCCAACTGCTCCAATACTGCTCCAACCTGTACAGTGGGTGACATGAGATGCTGCAGGCTATGAGTAGGGTCAGAGTAAGAAAGAGCTCCATAGTAGTTCCAGGATGCAATGCTTGGAATGTTTATCAGGCCCACCAAATCAAAGTTGAGTGAGACCAGCAGCAATTCATTGTAAAATGGAAGGGCTACATTCAGGATCGAGCACAGATAGGGCCATAGAATACAAGCAAGCCATATAGGTAGGTAGCCCAGACACACTGATCCATTACTATTTTACCAGGACCTGTCTCTCAGGTCACCCCTGTGGTGACATGTGAGATCCTTTATGACCAGCTAATGGAGGAAGACAAGGGCTGAGCTTGGTTCACAACGGGTCAGTTCAGTATGTGTGTACATACTGAAAATGAATTTCACCTGTACTACAGCACCAATGCAGGTGGCCTTAAAAGAAAGTAAGGAGGAGAAATCAAAGAACAATGCAATTGCCGTCCATTAATTGGTCATCTATTTAGAAGAAGTAGCTTAATTTAGACTATACATGGGCCCTTAAAGAGAGGTGAATGACTTTACCAGTTAGGCAAGGACCTAGAAAAAGAAAGATTGGAAGATCAGGAAAAGAGGTTTGGAGTAGATGCTTGCAGATTGTGGTAGATTTATAGTAACAACCCCTCACCAAATGTCCATGACCTAGTCCCTAGAACCCTGTATATATTACCTTACATGGCAAAAGGGACTTTGTAGGTGTGACTAAGGTCATGGACTAGGAGACAGATTATTCAGGTGGGCCCAATCTAATCACATGTGTCCTTAAAAGCACAGAATCTTTCCAGGTTTTAGTGAGAGACACACAATACAAGAAGAGTTGGGAGATGGCAGCATGAGAAGGATCTAATGTCCGTTGCTTGTTCTAAGATGTAGGGAGCTATATGCAGGGACTGAGAAATGCCTCTTAAATCTAAGGTCTCCCCCAGCTGACGACAAGCAAGGAAAAGGAGACTTCAATCCTATAACAACATGAAACTGGATTTTTCCAACATCTGGGTGGAAAAAGAAACAGGTTTTCCTCTAGAACCTCTGGAAAGGAATGTGGCCCTGTGAAACATTGATTTTGGTTTACCGAGACTCATACTGTACTTCTGACCTACAGAACTATAAGATGATAAATTTGTGTTGTTCTAAGCCACAAAGCTTGTGGAAATTTGTTATGGCAGCAATAGAAAACTAATACGTGGATAGACATATAGGTCTGTGTTTGCCTTAGCTAATTTTAAGAAATATGTGAATGGGATCATTATTTTGCTTCTACTTTGTGTAATATTCTACTCAGTTAAACTCCTTTCTCCTTTACTGAGCATTTACTTTGCTTTACTCAGAGTTTCTTATAAAGTAATATTTGATTGCTACACTCAAGAAACCAATAATTTTGTAGAAGAGCTAAGTATATAGCAACAACACAGGGAGCATGCAGTATCTGCTATTACAAAGGAGAGAGAGAAAAAAGGAAGGAACCCAGGAAAAAAAACAAGGAAAGAAGGAAGGCAGAAAGAAAAAAGAAACCAGATATAGTCATAAGACAGAGAAGAAAATTGTCATTTTTAAAACAAATGTTTCATGGTGAAAAGGTAATAGAGACCACAAGGGCTGTCCTGATAACTATTGTTGGAGAAGAAAATTGAGCCCCTTTAAAAAAAAAAAAAAAAAAACCTCACCAAATGTGGTATACATATACAATGGGATATTATTCAACTTTTAAAATGAAGGAAATTCTGGCACGTGCTACAACATGAATGAACCTTGGAGATATTATACTAAGTGAAACAAGACAGTCAATAAAGGATAAATACTGCAAGATTTCATATATATGAGATGCCCAGAGGAATCAAGTTCATAGAGACAAAGTAGAATGGTGGTTGCCAGGAGCTGGGGGAAGGGACATGAGGAGTTATTCTTTAAAGGGTACAGAGATTCCATTTTGAAAGATGAAAAGAGTTCCAGAGATGGTAGTGGTGGCTATACAATAACATGCATGTACTTAATGCCAATGAAATGTACATGTTAAATTGGCTAAGATGGCAAATTTTATGTTATGTAAGTATTACCACAGTTTTAAATATCTAATCTTTAAGTCAACAAAAAACTCCCCAAGATTCACATAATTGAACACTCTCACTACAAGTTCAGGAAGCAGAATCCAATCCTGCTGACTTATGAAATGGGTAGTGTCTCTTCTGTTTTCACACAGATTTAGATGAGGAATTTAACTTAAGAGAGGGACAGGGCGAAATGTGTTCTCCTTCATTGGTAATCTGTGTTTGAAGGGGATGGAACCAGATAATACAATCAATTCTGTGACCACCATGCAACCAGAAAGCAGGGAGTGAGCAAACATCACCTTTTTCTCTTCCCCAAAGCCTGCCTTTCTCAGACACACAACATTCCAGTGTTTGTTTTTTTGTTTCCTCTCCATAGACAATTCCCGATGTAGGCAAGGTTATTATTTTATAACTCAGCTCCCAAGCCTGAAACTTAATCTCTGGTCTCTCTGGTAGCTGTCATTTAACTGCAGAGTAAACTTTTTTGGTTTTTTTCTGTGAGAAAGAGCATATTTTAAATACTGCTCAATTTATAGTTTACCCATTCTGTGTTTGGAACTTTTAAAAATGAATCTATATAGAAAAGAACATTTTAATCAGACATCTATGAAAACAATACAATAAACTGTGAAATATACTTTGGTTGACCACGTTCAAAAAAAAGCGAAACTAGAAATCGTTCTTTGGAAACTTCCTGAAAACATACTTTCTTTTGCTAATGAGGAATTATGGTTCTGTCTGTGTCTATGCAAATTCACCATGATATCCAGCAGACATACGAACATTCTTCCTGGATTTCTTGAAGTAGGAGCAGGTGGGAGAAAATTTAGCTAGGAAATAGGTCTATAAAATAATCTCTCACCCCATTGCCATGTAAGATCTGTTCTTAAAGACCACCACAGAGCATCTTTCTGAAAGCAGCTTTCAAGCTCAGAGCCTCCTAAGTGCCATATCTGAAACTCAACCTGTTCCTAAAACTTTCCTTGTAACACTGAAATTTCCTTTCTTAAATTCTTGCTGAATTGAGAACCATTGCCTAATCCACAAATCTGAGTATGTGTACATATATTCATGAACAATAATAAACTGTGGCTGTAGCAAATAGAACTGGATAGTAAAATCAGAATCCTTTTCCATTTACTGTTGATAATAACAACTCTAGCTTCAATTTTTCATATACAATATGAATATCAAATCTTGCATTTTCTCTTAGTGACATTCATGGGGAATTAATATATATCTTGGGATAATTGTAGTAGATTGTGGTGGTCTGTCTATCTTATCTGCCTAGTAACCTTTCACACCTCTCTTCTTCAGTAATGCGCTTGCTCCTCTGACCCCAGGTGATATTATTTAGCATAACAAATTGCTAAAAACTTTGTTAAGTAAACTATAAATGAATTATTATCATTCGTGGGTGCTGAGTCAGGACTTCAGACAGGGCAGAGGAGGATGTCTTGCCTCTGTTATACAATATCTGGGACCACAGTTGGGAGACTTTGAGGGTCAAGGAGGGAGGCTGATATCACATAAAGGCCCATCCACTCACATGTCTGCTGGCTGTTGGCTGGAGTACCCGCACGTTGCCCCTCTATGTGGCCTGGGCTTCCGCACAACATGGAGGCTGGGATCTAATGTAACTACCCAAGAGAAAGTATGTGTGTGCCAGATAAAAACTGTCTTCTTTTCATATCTTGGCTTCAAGAACTATATATCATCATTTCTGTGAGACTGTTGGTTGGGGTCATCACAACACCCATCCAGATTCTAGAGGAAGGAATATAGATTCCACCCAGTCTTGGTGGGAGATGTGTCAGTCCCACTCTTGGAAGAACATACAGAATGGGATACATATACTGGTGTGGCCATTTTTGGAAAATACCATCTGCCAAAGTTGGGCACGTGGCCTAAGCAGAACAGATACAAATAATTTCCTTAGAATTATCAACAGATCCTGGGAGAAATAAGCTCTCTCATTTATTGGCGGTTCTAAGGTGAATGGTATATATCTAGGGCTACAGAAGACAACATCTCTAGCTTTTGGGAAAAAGTCTAAATATAGAACTAAGACCAAGTAAAAATAAAGAAGAGAAATGATCAGAGAGAAAGAGAGTCCTGGTGGCCTTATGGCTGTCCTTCCAGCACCCAGCACAGTGACTGGCTCATAGTAAGTGGTCAACAGTAACTATTAATGAGTAAATGAAAGTCTTAATAACTGGCACACAATCAAATGTGAGTAATGCCATTTGTAACAAAAGTTCAAAATATTAGTGATGCTTTTTAATCTGTATTCCTTCCCTTGGGCGTGCTGTATTTGTCCACACGTATTCCTGCATCTTGGGTCTAATATTACCCATCTACCCAACATTACTTGTTCTCTGCAGTCTAGCTGGTACTATCCTCGCAGCTAGAGCACAATTAATTTTATTCATTATTGCTGCAGGCTAAGGTAGTTTTCCTAGAAATAACTGCCCTACTCCATTTTTCTACAAATGAGATATTTGTACCTGGATACGGCAGCTCTTCCTGGTTTTATATCCTCCAGTCTCTTTAAACTGTCCATTTATTTACCTTTGTGCTGCAGATTTCCACTTATAATTTTTTTTTCAGTGATTTTAAAGGTGGTTTGTATATGAGGGGGGACCCCAAAATCCTGGAATTTATTTTTTTGAAATTGTGTATTTATTTTTACATGTTTAAACTTCAGTCACCTTAAAAGTACTCTCTGACGCAATGCACCGATTACAGCTCAAAACAGTTCGGAACTTGTCGATTTTGATGCCTATTAGTACTTCTGCCATTTTTTGTTTCATCTCTTTCACATCGGCAAAACATTTCCATTTGAGGACTTTTTTTTTATTGGGGAAACAAAAAAAAGTTGCTCGGGGTGAGATCGGGTAAATGGGAGGGATAGGGCACGAGGATTCACGCCATTTTTGACCAAAAACTGCTGAACACTTAGTACAGTGTGGTCAGTTGTACTCATAAATCACCCATCATGAAATGGGCAAATGTGTTGAAAGAATCTTCAAAAAAAAAAAAATTCACTGAAACCAAACACAGCCTCTCATAACAACGCTAGCTGGTACACTGACGCCGGTGGGTTCCTGGAACACTAACCTAGCCGAAAAGCCTGTACAAGGGGCCTGCACTTCAAAAAATAATTCAGGTTTTTAGGGTTTTTTTTTTTGTTTGTTTTTTGGAGGGAGGTCCCTCTTGTACATATCCCAGCTGAGAAAACTGGCAAATACATGAATCACCTCTATGAGAATCACCATAGAACCTTTAAAACTACATGAAGCTAAGGTTCTGTATCTCCTCCTCACAGAACTAGAATACTTGGGTTTGAAGCATGGTAATTGTATTCCTAGAGTGTTCTAGCAATTATTTCAATACATTTCCAAGAGTCATTGGGATTTACAGGGTACTTGGGAATAGAAGTAACCCAAGAGGTTCATATTCTCCCTGACTTCAAACCTCTAACACCACTTGCTAAATCAAACTTTTAGGAGCAGAGTTTAGAGGAATGAGGAAGCAATTTTTATCCCTTCTCAACCTTAGCTTCCAATAAAAGGTGCAGATTCCACCATCATTTCTACCAAGAAAAATGGTCTCCTTTCCTCTCATGGGACTGGGCTGGAGTCCCTCAGAGATGGTGCCCTGACTAGTAGGGCCAATGCGCTCTCTTAAAACCTGGGGTGAATCCTTTTAACTTTCTCCTTTCCCTTTCCATTTATCCTTTAGACTAGATTCCTAATGTTCCACATTCCACTAAGGACGGTGAAGAGGCTTGTCTGAAGCCTGAAGCAGATGCGTATTAGAAGCAGTCCAATAGCCAACTTTCCAGGGATGTTCCTTAGGAGACTGAAGGACAAGGCTTCTGCCAGCCAGCTCTGCTCTGACCAGGCGGAGGTGGAAGGAGCATGGAAACTCCAGAACATAAACTGGAAGAGTATTTCATTTAAATTTCAGGCTCCGTTTTAATTTTGTCTGACTGTAAAAGGGCCAACTGGGAAATAGATGGTTTTTTATTTCCCTTTGAATACAGCCAATGAAACTGTGGATTTAGAATAACCGTAGGGGGCAGTGGGTGTTTTGCAGTTCTACAAGAACAGTTTGCACAGCTGCAAAAGGGAGTTTTCTGTGGGCTCGCTCCAGTCTGAGCAGGAGGCAGGCGAGGGCTTGACGTCAGCAGTGGCTCTGAGCAGAGAGACCAGGGCCCACACCCTCTCCCAGCATTCACACAGCCTCCCTCTCACTCCACCCTGGCTTTCAGCTTCCAAATGTGGAGTCTTCTGGAAGATGCCAGAATTCTGGCTATTAAAGAGAAAGTTTTGCGAGGGAAGGGTGGAGTGTGACATCTGGGCCAGGATGAGAGACACGTGCCATCACGTTGCTGAGCAGACTTTGAGGGAACCGAACAGACTTTGAGATGGCTGTAGTTTTGGCATAAAAATTTTGTTTCCATCTTTGCTTTGAGCTGATTTAGAACATTTCTCTTTTTCAAATAGGAATGCAGTATAGATGTGCAAAATCTGGTTACCATATTCTCTTGGTCCAGTTGCTTCCAACCAATTTCAAAAATTTACTTTGTGCCAATTACTAGGTCATCCAAAATGTCCAGTTTCCAAAAACCAAAAAAAACCACACATTTTAAGAAGCAAAGATTAGTTGGCCGGAAAAAAACTAGTCCACTGGGATAATGTAATTCTAACTCAAGAGTGGACACAGTGGCAAGGAGGGGACAGTTCCCACAGAATCATATTAGCAATGGAAGTATAAATTTGTCATCCCAGCCAGGCTTGGTGACTCAGCCTGTAATCCCGTGCTTTGGGAGGCCGAGGTGAGTGAATTGCCTGAGCCCGTGGGTTCGAGACCCGCCTGGGCAACTTGGCGAGACCTCATCTCTACAGTAAATCAAAAATTAGCCGGGCGTGGTAGTGCGCACCTGTAGTTCCAGCTACTTGGAAGGCTGAGGCGGAAGGATTGCCGGAGCCCAGCAGGTCGAGGCTGCAGTGGCTGGGAGCGTGCCATTGCACTACAGTCTGGGCGACAGAGTGAGACTCCAACTCAAAAAAATAAATAAATAAAAATAAAATCAATTTGTCATCCTGGTCTCTGAGTTTCCAGTTCATCACTTTTCTGTCATGGTTCTGCCACTAATAGGAGTTACTGGATCTAATCTTAGGAAGTCATTTAACCTCTTAGGCACTCGATTTTTCCATTTGTAAAATGAAGATGAGAATTTCTGTTTCATCACCAAGTTGTTATAAATATTATATTGCGGATGTGGAAGTGCTTTGAAAAAGTTAGAAATGCTGGACAAAAGTTTTAAAATATTCATTGATAGAGGAATGGAGATTGTGAGGAAAATTTCAAGAGAAGCCAAAAGCTCAAAAGCACCGTCTGCTAAATACATGCTCTCTGCAGGGGATTTCTGATTCCCAAACCCTGTGGAGAAATAGGAGACCCAAGCAGACATGTTGTAGAAGGGTAAAGGAAAGATGTTTGGGTGGATATTGCTTTTTTATAACTTTCATTTTAGGAACCTCACAGACCAAGGAATATAACCCTCTGTCCTGTCTCTGATTCTCCTTAACCTATTCTTTTATTTTATTTTTTTATAGAGATGTTGCCCAGGCTGGTCCTGAACTTCTGAGCTCAAGCTGTCCTCCCACCTCTACATTCCAAAGTGCTGGGATTATGGGCATGAGCTACCGCGCCCAGCCCTTCCCAACCTCTAATCACTCTATTCCTGACTGTCAGATCAGAAACAACTCTGGTTATTGTAGAAATCAGGAATTCAAGAGCTGGAAGGGAACTGTGAACTCATTTATAGACAAGGTGGTTGATTTTTGTATACATTTCTCCCTTACTCCAGATATAAATAACTACCCCAGATAATTATGAACTTCTATGATCTGTATCCAGTTTTCTTACCATTTCCTCTCATGGGTCCTATGTTCCAGTCAAACTGGAATACAGCTTATTTCTTGAAAATTACATACCTTGGGAAACTGTTGGGGGGGTGGATGGGATTGGCAGTTGAGGGAAACTGCTAGGGGAGGGAGGGGCATACCTCATCAACAAGGGTATCTGCATAATCAAGGTTTGTATACCTAACCCTGAATTGTACCCCACATCTTTATAATTAAAAAAAGAGAAAGTTACATACTTTTTCAGGACCAAGAAAGGTGGTCCTCTTAAGTAAAGAGAACAGTATGGGCAAGAGCACAGAAAAGAATGGTACAAAGAGGTTGAGACCGTCACATGAAGTCAGGGATGTGGACCTGAGGACCTGAGCTTTGGTCTGCTCAGGCTATCAGAACGAAATACCACAGACTAGATGCCTCAAACAGCAGACATTTGTTTTTTCACAGTTTTGGAGGCTAAAAGTCTGAGATCAGGATGCCAGCATGGTCAGGGTTCTGGCTTGCAGACATCCTCCTTCATGGCAGAAAGAAAAACAGCGAGCACAGGAGAGACCTCTCTGGTATCTCTTCTTTTGAGGTCACTGATTTCATCATGAGGGCCCCAGCCTCATGACCTCATCTAACCCTGAT
This sequence comes from Tarsius wallacei, assembly GCA_963574415.1. Lineage (NCBI taxonomy): Eukaryota > Metazoa > Chordata > Mammalia > Primates > Tarsiidae > Tarsius > Tarsius wallacei. Next base: position 4,912 of record CAUYQG010081339.1, on the reverse strand, counting down.
TACCTCCCAAAGGCCCTATCTCTAAATACTAAAACATTGGTTGGGAGTTAGTACTTCAGCATACAAATTTGAAGGGTACACAAATATTCAGCCCACAAAGATGGGTATGATTTAGATAGATAGGAAGAAAAGATAAGGGCAGTTATAGTCACACAGAAATTTAGAACAGGGGGGAGAGCTCAGAGCTTATCTCATCCAGTGATTTTTAGATTGTCTTCTGTAGATGGTCAGGAGTTCTAAGGAGCCCCCTCTCACACCCTCAGGATCACAGTGAAATGGAGTGGAGTGAGGGGTAATGAGAGCCCCAGTATATAAGAATCTGGATCTTGTACTTGTTATCAATAAGAATGATTTATTTGCATCTGCTTTACTTATAAGATTTCACCCAAAGAAATGGTTTTGAGCCAAAGATAACAAGCAAATAAAGGCTATAGAAAAAAATGTATATAACCTAGAAGGGGCCTTTGCAAATGTCTGGAGACATTTTGGCAAAATTGGGCATTTTCACTTGTACATCAATTCTTCTTACCCAGTAACTCTCCTTTGATGTTTCCCTTTCACAAATTTTCTCTGTTCTGATCAATGCTCAGATACAGTGTTAAAAAGTTTGAAAAGGTAGGTGTGGAAACAAACATAGTAAGATTAAAAGTAAGAAGGTCAAAGAAATTTGCAGATAAGATAAAGAAGATAAAACAGGGCTCTTACCACAATAGAAAGAATAATTTAGAAAAGTCTTTTAGACCATAGACAATGAGGGAAAGTCTAGAAGGAGTTATTGGAATTCAGGATAAGATACAGGAATGAAAAATGTATCTGATCAAAGAACTTGAAGAAAGTAAACTTTCTTTGCAGGATTAAAAATAAGGAAAAATAAATAAATAAAAGTTGATTGATTTAGTTAAAAAATATTTTAAGTCAGCTCGGATAAATAAGGTATACAAGAATGATTATAAACACTGTCTTAGATTTTTTTTAGGTAAAATAGACATGACAAAAACAGAGAACGAGAAAGAGGGAGTAAAAACTTTTATCATCATCAAAAAAAAGTTATGCTGTGATATTCTTAGTGGAGAGACAAAACGAGTTCAAGTAAAATAACATGACACTTCCCCCCAACTCCCCACAGAATAAATGATTCTCTTCTTGCCATTATGTTCCAAGTGAGGCTGTCCCCAGGCCAATTTTTCCAAAATGGGTCAGCATTATATATACCTGACCTAAATTAATATCATCCCTGAAGGATTTTCCAGTTTGATGTTTAACTCTGGGTTCCTCTTAAAGAGAGAACATAGTGGTAGAAAGGAATCTGGGGACAGTTCTCACTTACCAGAGGCACTACCCTTTCCAAACAATATTTTCAAATAACTCCTGAAGAGAAGGTGGACTGATTACAAGTTACTTGGATTAAAATCCTACCAAATAGCAATCCACACTCAAATAGAACATTTCCTCTTGTCACCAGGATTGCATACATGTACATAAATACACATAATCTCCCAAAGTAACATTTAAGGTGAAGGCAGAGAATCATCTTACTTGTAAAGTTTTAGCTATAATAGCCTCACAAATAATATTCTTCTGAGTATTGAGAGAAGTGTTTCAGAGAAGGGAACCCAAATTATAGAGAAGAGAGATGGAGGTGAGAAAGCCAGCCTCCAGGATAGTCCCTCAATGAGTAGTCCCTCCTCATATTCACATCCCGGTGTAGTCACCTCCCACATTGAATTAGGATTTGTCTTTGTGACTAATAGAATACATCAGAAGTGATAGCATGTGACTTCTGAGACTAGGAACTAATAGACATTGTGGTTTCTGTCTTTCTTGGATCATTTACTCTGGGAGAAACCAGAGACAACTGAGTGTCATGAGGACACTCAAGCAGCACTATGGAGAGACTTACGTGGTGAAGAACCAAAGTCTCAGTTAACAGCCACATGAGTGACCTTGGAAGAGCATTCCTCCAGCCCCAGAAAAGTATTCAGATGATGACAGCCCTGGACAACACCTTCATTGTAATCTCATGAGGGACCACAAGCCAGAATATCTAGCTAAGCTGTTCCTCAACAGAAACTGGGGTAATAAATGTCTGTTGCTTTAAGCCACTAATATTTGGGAGGATTTGTTACACAGAAAAAGATATCTAATTCAGAGGGATTTCATGGCCAGATAAGGAGGACTCACTCTGTGTTAGGGATGTGACCAGGAATGATATTAAAATAGTTTAATATCACTCCTATATTTGGAAAGTTGCCTATAAGCCAGAGTAACACATACTGAAATCTGACCAAAATAGCACACAATAAAGTATAGACAAATCTCACTTTAAGAATATCCAGGTAAATGTAAATTTGATATTAGAAAATAAGATACAGTAATATATTAAATGATCATAATCAATTAGGGTTACCTCCAAGAATGCAAGTATGTTTTAATTCATCCATTTATTCAACACATTTTTTGAAAAATCAACTAATGGAATGTATTATATTATTATTACTAATAAAAAAATTATCTGGATAGATATAAAAAGATAGTCAATAAACACCCAACATCCATTTCTTATAAAGTACATATACACATAAAATTTAAGAATAAATAAAGAAGGATATTTGCTTATTTTGATAAAGATATTATTTTAAATAAATAATACACATGCTTAAATGTGGATAACTCTAGTGTTTTTACATTACATCAGAAAGAGGTAAATATGGTTGATATTGGGACTATACTATTATTTATACATTATCTATATCATAATATATACATTATCTAACATTTTTCTGAAAGTCCTAACAAATTCAATAAGACAGATATAAGTATTATAAGGTAATCATTATTTGAAATATAATTATACCTCAAAATCAAACAATCATAACTAACAACAGATGTTTATATAAAAGGTAAATAATTAGCAAACATTTATGTATGTACCAGCAGACCAGTAATAGTTCAGAAATTCCTAGAGATTTTGCAAAGTTCCAACAATAGTTTTTATACTACTGTAAATGAGATTTTTTTTTTTTAAAGAGATGAGTCTTGCTATATTGTCCAGGCTGAAGTGCAGTGGTGCAATCATAGCTCACTTTAATATCAAGCCTCAAGCGATTTTCCTGCCACAGTCTCCTGAGTAGCTGGGATTACAGGTGCAAGCCATTGTGCCCAGCTTGGGATCTTTTTTAAATTATATTTTTCTATGACTTTCATTTTAAAAACTTAATTTAAAAAATCAAGAACTTAAATAGGTGAGTCTACATATAGCATTTCTACTTGGAAAGATTTACTCATTAATTTCACTTTCCCCCAATTAATTTATGAATTTAACATGATTCTAATAAAAGTTCTGTGATGGTTAATCTTATCTGTCAACTTGACTGAGCTGTGGGATACCCAGATAACTAGTAAAATATTATTTCTAGCTGTGTCTTGAAGGGTGTTTGAGAAGAGATTAGCATTTGAATCACTGGACTAAGCAAAGAAGCAGGTTTTCACCATTGTGGTTGAGCACCAACCAATTCTTTGAGGGCCTGAATAAAACAAAAAGGCAGAGAAAAGGACTTTTTTTGCTCTCTGTTTGAGCTGGGACATTAATTATTTCCTGCCCTTGGACATTGATGCTTCTGGCCTTCAAACTGGAACTTAACTGCACATTGGCTTTCATGTTCTCTAGCTTGCAGATGGCAGGTTGTGGGACTTCTTGGACTCAATAAACAAGTGAGCCAATTCCCATAATAAATCTCCTTCTCCCCTCCCTCTTTCATTGGTTCTATTTCTCTGGAGAATCCTAATACAAGTTATAACAGTTTTTATACTTTCTCTTCCTCCCCCCCCTTTGTTGGAGGAAATCTAAATTGATTCTAACATTCCTTTGGAAAAGTAAATGCATGAGAAGATGAATGAGTTGGAGATCTGCCTCACAGACAGCCAAACCCACTTTAAAGTTAATGTATGTAATTAAAACACTTCAGACTTGGCATAAGTACAGAAAAATCAATGCAACAGAATATAGAATTTAGATTAAAATACACATATATACAATCTGTCTTTAGTATAAAATGTAAAAATGAAATTTTAAAATAACTGGAATATTTCAATATGTAGCAAAATGTTTCATATTTAAATATTTAGCATAGAAACGACTGGAGGTCAACTTGGAAAGAAATAAGTTAAATCCATTTTGGGGGAAGTTACTTTTGTGTAAGATGAAAGACATAATATTCATATGTTCTTTTTTTTCTTACATTTAAAAATATTAGAAGAAAATGTAGAAGAGTTTTATACTTTTGTGGTGGAGAAGACTCTTCCAAGTCTGTCACAAAGGTGAAAGCAGTAAAGGAAGTGATTAACCTTGTGCTTTTGCTTTTACAGAAGCCTAGAAAACTTTTAATCAAATCTCTCAATATGAGGGAATAATGAAAAAGTGTTATATTTTCAGCATATACTGCAAATAGGTAATATTTGTAATACATAAAGTTTTTGATATATCAGTTAGAAAACATAAACAAAAGAAAATGGGCAAAAATTAAACAATTAGCAGATTAAATGCAAAGGACCATTACTACCTGAAAGGATGGCAACCAAAGAAACACAAAATTTGAAAAGCAAGATTTATTTTAACCTATCGAAGTAATAGGAATGGTATTATTCAGCAATAACAGAGACTCTCACGCTAATTAGTAGGAATATAAGTTCTTTCAACATTTTTGGGAGAAAATTTGCTCACAATTCAAAATTTTACTATATATATGTTTGGGGCTAATATTTATAATTCCAGTGACTTATTCTAATAAATTATAAGACAGGTATGAAGAGACATACTGTATTAAGATTTTCATTGTAGTGTTGATCAGAATAAAAAATGAATAGAAATAATCTAATGTTGATCAATGGAGAATTAAGAAATAAGTAGTGGGCT
>CAUYQG010081331.1:0-48736 GCA_963574415.1 Tarsius wallacei | reverse complement strand
GGGTGAGACTGTCATAATCCTAACCCACCATAAAAAAAGTCTGGAAAATCATAATCCCAATTATTTTCAAAACTTTCTAAATAGACCATCATACTGCTGTCCATCCCAGTTTCTCCTGTAATAGATTTTATTTATAAATTTACTCAATTACTGGCTGTACATGGCATTTTACTCCTGTAATTGAACTACTGAAATATTTACAGTTAGAATAAGTTTTGAGCCGGGCTCAGTGGCTCAGCCTGTAATCCCTGCGCTTTGGGAGGCTGAGGTGAGTGGATTGCCTGAGCCCGCGGGTTCGAGACCTGCCTGGGCAACTTGGCGAGACCTCATCTTTACAATAAGATCAAAAATTAGCCGGGCGTGGTAGTGCACGCCTGTAGTTCCAGCTACTTGGAAGGGTGAGGTGGAAGGTTGGCCGGAGCCCAGCAGGTTGAGGCTGCGGTGACCGGGAGCATGCCACTGCACTCCAGTCTGGGTGACAGAGTGAGACTCCAACTCAAAAAAAAAAAAAAATTAAGTGAAACCTGGTTGTAGACTTGAAGAAATTTGAATCCTAAAGTTGTTTGTAGCACAGCCAACATCCATGGCTTTATATTTATTTAGCTTATAGGGATCTTTATGATGTAGTCTACAGGTGAAAGACCAAAGGGTTGAGGGGCCTGGGGTTCACTCATTCAATAAGTAAGAACTGAGTGCCAGACCCCAAACTAAGAACAAGACATAAGCCAAATCAGATATAGGTCTTAGAGTCTGTAGAGCAACAAGTGTTAAACAGCAATAATAAAAGTGTGTCATTACCAATTGTGACAAATCCCAGGAAGGAAAGGGTGCTGTCAGGCACATATCACTGGGGACCCAACCTGTGCTAGGTATTAGGGGAGGTATCCTAGAGAATAGAACACCTGAGCTGGGACTGGCTGTTTAATTTATGGTACTTGACTCTCCTCACCAGTAATGGGGATAATCTTACCCTCTCTGACTCACAGAGACGTTGCAGGAAGAAGAGTGATCATGTACAAGGACAGGCTTTGAAAAACACCTGCTGTACCTAAAAGTGAGCATGTCACTCCAGCCAGAAGCAGCTGTTCTCTGGCTTCTGCAGTCTGTCATCACGCCAGGCAATTACTCAGGCACTCAGACTGAAGACCTTTGATCATTCCCTTTTACCCTGCCAGGCAGCTGGGGTCAGACAGACCTGGGCTTAGCCTTGATTCTGCCACTTACATCTGTTTGAATTTGAGTAAATACTTAATTGGCAAATTCGCTTTTGTCATCTGTGAAATGGGGGCAATAAGCTACCAGCTCAAGCTTAGAGCTTGTAAAGCACTTAGCATAGTATTTAGCAAGCAGTTACTTCTAAACGAGGTGTAGCTATTGTTACTGTCATTGTTATCATTGCTAATTATTAACTCTTTTTTTTTAAAACGGAGACTTGCTATGGCCAGGCTGGAGTGCAATAGCTATTCATAGGCGCACGATCATGCTGTGTTACAGAATCAAACTCCTGGGCTCAAGCGATCCTCCCACTTCAGCCTTCCAAGTAGCTGGGACTGCAGGCGTGTGCCACTGTGCTTAAAGCTAATTATGAGCTCTTGCCAGTGATTTCTGGGTAATAACTTTGGTCCTTCACTTTCACTCCCATTGCCACCAACCTAGAGAAAGCCTTTGTCATAGGTTGGGGTTATTCCGTCACCTTGTGATCAGGGTCCCCATCTCGGCTCTCACTTCCCTAATTTATCCTCCTTGCTTCCTAAGATAACAATGCTTTGCATATGTCACCTCTTTTCTTTAATATTGCTATCAAAAAATATTGCAGCTCACATCACAAAGTCCTAACATGGAAAGAGACCCTAGAAGTTGATAAGAAAAGACCTACAAATGGATAGAAAAATGGAAATACAAATTCCAAAAAAAGTAAAAAGTAAGTGGCTACTGAACATGAAAAGATAAACAACCTCACTTGTAATAAAAGAAACACAAATTAAAATGATAGTAAAATTTATATTTTACTTATCAAGTTGACAAAAATTGAAAGTGTTATTAATAATAACATCCAGCCAGGCCATGGGGAAATACACATTTTCTTACATTGCTGAGGAGTATAAGTTGGTACAATCCTTCTAGAATACAATTTGGCATTCTTTATCAAAAGCATATACCCTTTGATTCAGCAATTTTACCTCTGGAAATTTATCTTACGGACATATTTGCATATTTTAGTCATTGCAGTATTATTTGTAATAGAAAAGGATTGGAAACAAGCTAAATGTCCAGCAAATTTAGGTACATCTTCTTAAAGAAATACCAGGCAAAAAAAGAATGAAGAGGGTCCCTCTGTACTTATATGGGAAAATCTCCAAGATACATTGTTAAGTGATGAAAAAGCAAAATGTAGAATGATGGGTGTAATATGTTACTTTTTGTGTAGAGGGAGGAGTAAAACATGCACACACACATACACACACACACATACACACATACACACTCTGGTAGGCACCCATGATATAATAGCAATTGTCATCTGTAGCGGGAGGGGATCTGGGCAGATGGAAAGAAGAGGTAAAAAGGGAACTTTTCATTGTATACCATTAGATCTAATCTGTGAGCTGTGTGAATAATACCTAGTCAAAAATTGTATTAAAATTACTCCCATGACTCAACTATTAACGTATTGAGCACCTACTCTGTGCTAGGCACAGGGGATACAGATGTGGATGTGGTTGTGGTTTGACAGCATGATCCACTGAACTTAAAATACCTGATTCAATTTCTGATTCTGCTTCTCATGCATCTTGGCTCATAGTAGGCATGGAACAAGTATTTATTGAATGAATTTATGGCTGAAGTTACTTAATGTTTCTGAGGCTACCTAACCTTCTGTTTCCTCCCATATAAAACACAGACAGAGATACCTCCTGTCTCACAGGGATATTGTGAAGTTGAATGATAGAATGTAGCATCAATTCTAGGATAGTTCAAGTCTAGTGATAGTTAACAAAACCTACTATGGAATAGAGACTTTCACATCCATTATTTCCTTGGCTTCTCACAGGAATCCTACGAGGCAGGTATAAATTCACTTACTCCTAAGGAAATGGAGGGCCTGAGAGGAAGAATGACTTGCCCAAGGTCACTCTGGACATGAGTTGTCTTCTGGTCTTTATTGCTGTCTTCTCATGATGGTCCACAGTAGAAACTTTGCATACAGTAGGTGCTCAAAGCACTTTGAGAACCAAGAAAAACCAATGTAAGTTTTACCACTGTTCTCAGTGACACCTCAGAACAGCAGAAAATCACTAAATACATTTCTGATACTTCATTTTAGAAATATACCAGCTGGTCTGTTTGACATTCACTGCACTAAACACTTCAGGGAAATTCAATAAAAATAAAAGACTTGTGCTTCTAATAATGTAGAAAGGATAAAGACTAGTCCACAAAAACACTCATAAGGAAAACATAGAAACTCATTTCACAGAATGCTACACTTATAATTTTGTAGACTTGCCAACAGCTTTTTGTTAGAGATTTAAATGATATACCCAATAGAGCATAATTTTTAAAATGTTTTAATTGGAGTAAAATATACAAGCAGTTAATTTTTATAAACTGAGGAACTTTTAATGTTTATAAAATGAGACACACCATGTAACCAACACCAAGATTAGGAAATAGAAATTACCAGCCCTCAGAGGCTCCCTCTGGAATCCCTGTCCATCACTGTTCACCATCATCACTTTTAACATCACAGATACGTTTTGACTGTTTTTGAAGTTTATGTAAGTGAAAGTCTATGTAAGTGGAAGTGGCACATACCATTTGTATCCAGCTTCTTCCACCCATCATCATATTTGTGAGACCCATTCATCTTGTTGATTATAGAAGTTCATTCATTCTTATTACTGTGTAGTTTCCATACTGTGCAGTTTACCTCTCTTCTGTTGATGGATATTCTGTGTTGTTTTCTTTTTGGCTGTTATAAAGAGAGATGCTATACACACTTTTGAACATCTTTTGGTGAATGTGTACATACATCTCTGTGACTATACCTAGGAATGGGACTGCTGGGTCACAGGATCCATGGGTTAGTGCTTTACTAGTTAAAGCCAAACAGTTTTCTAAAGTGGTTATAAAAAGTTCACGTTGACTAGCAGTATTCTCAGACCTTTTAATTTTAGGCATTCTGACGGATATGAAGTGAGATCACATTGCAATTTCAACTTGCATTTCTGGGATGATTCGTACATCGATAACCTTTTCATATGCTTATTGGCTTTTTTGAGAGATATCTGCTTATCTTCTCTTGAAAAATGCCTGTTGAAATATTCTGCCTATTTTAATTGTATTTTCCTCCTTATTCTTGTGTGATCTGTAAGTGTTCTTTATATAGTCCGTATACAAGACCTTTTTTGAATGTATGTGTTGCGATTCTATTTTCTCAGTCAATGGTTTGCCTTTCACTAATGGTGTCTTTTCTTGAACAGGAGCTCTTAATTTTAATGTTGGTCAGTGATCAGTTTTTCCTTTAGAGTTAGTACTATATGTGTTTAATATGTCTTTGTCTACCCCAAGATCGTGAAGATGTTTTCTTTGAGTAATGTTATGGTTTTGCCTTTACATTGAGATCTAAAATCCATCTGGAATTGATTTTGGGGGTTATGGTGTGAGGTAGGGGTCAAGATCGTTTTTTCCCCATGTGAATAATCAGTTGAGCTAGCATCATTTACTGGAAAGACAGGCCCATCGGTCCCCCATGCACCACAGCAGCACCTTTGACATAAGTCAAATGATCGCGTATTATAGATCTGTTTTTGGATTAAGTCCTCCAGTGGGCTTCAGGTTTTCTTTTTTTTTTTTTTTGAGTTGGAGTCTCACTCTGTCGCCCAGACTGGAGTGCAGTGGCCGCTCCCGGCCACCGCAACCTCGACCTGCTGGGCTCCGGCGATCCTTCCGCCTCAGCCTTCCAAGTAGCTGGAACTACAGGCATGCGCTACCATGCCCGGCTAATTTTTTGATTTATTGTAGAGATGAGGTCTCGCCTGCCCAGGCGGGTCTCGAACCCGCGGGCTCAGGCAATCCACTCACCTCAGCCTCCCAAAGGCGCGGGATTACAGGCTGAGCCACCCAGCCCGGCTGGCTTCAGGTTTTCATCCCACAAAACCATCTAGCACTAAAGTGCCACCTCCACCTCTCACTCTGCTTTCAATATGTCCATGGGACCGATCTGCCTGTTCCCCTGGCTGGTCGCTGTGTGGTTACCTGGGTCTTTGTCCCATCAAAGTCTTTTAAACCGAAAGCCAGCCAGGTGTCTGCAGACAGCAGAGCAGATCTGGGTGATGAAATAAGGCGGGGAGGAGGAGGAGCGGATTAGGCGAGCCTGCCTCTCCAGAGGGGTCGGAAAGGAAGTGGTCGGTCTACAGCGAGGACTGGCTTCTGGGGAGACACCAGGAGCCCAACTCTCCACTGGCAGAGGAGGGGCCGGGCGAGGTCGCCGAACGCGAAGGTCTCGGGGGTCCCGCGAGGCCGCGCGAATCGGCGGGCCGGGGTGGGGCCGCGGAGCCGCAAATCACCAGCCGAGGGCCGGGCGCGCCGCCCGCTCAGAGCCGCGCCCGCTGCCGCCGCGCGGGGGCCGGGCAGGGCCGCGCAGCCGGGCGCACGCGAGCCGCGCGCGGGCTTCTCGGCGGGCGCCCCGCGGGCCATGAGTCGCCCCAGCTCCGGGATCAGCCGCGGCGCGAGGCCGGCCGCGCGGCGCCTCTGAGCCCCAGCCCGAGAGGCGGGCGCTCCCGCGCCGGGAGGTGAGTCTCTGCGGCGGCCGCGCGGCCCGGGGACGCCTTGCCTGCCCCAGCGGGAGGACGGGCTGGGAAGTTCGTCGGGGAAAGTTAGGCTTTGGGGAAAGCAGGGCCGGCGCTCGTTGGTTTTTCCCCGGCAGATTTTGCTGGGGGTGGGGGTGGGGCGAGGAGGTGCTGCGGGACTGGGGGTGGGGGGAGACGGGATCGCGCTCCGCAGCCCCGGGACGTGGCCCGCGGCGGGGAGCCTGGGCGACAGGCGGCGAGCATCTTGCGCGTTCGTCCCCGGCGGCATCTCCCCGAGCGCTGGCCTCGCCCGACCCCCGCGCGTCCGGCCGCCCGGCCGTCACCCCTCCCGGTCCCGTCCCTCTCCGCCGAGGCCGCCGGGTGCGGGAGAGGCGAGGGCCCCGAGGGCTCCGCTGGAAGCCCGGGGGGCTCGGGGAGGCGAGCTTCTCCGCTAAGCTCTCGGGAAGTTTGCTAAGAAGGCGAAGGAGCCTGCCCGTAACTGTTGACAACATCCCCCTCCTTCTCCCTTTGTTGAGAAAGAATGAATAGTTGGTTGTGTCGCTCCCCTGCGTCCGGGAGGGGGGAGAGCGGAGGGCAAGGCGAAGGAGGGGAGGGACGGTGGGCACGCCGGGAAGGAGGCTCCCAGCGCAGCCCGTCTTTCCTTAGCTGCGGACGCCGCCACAGCCCTAGGACAGTCTGATCAGGTGTAGACGCTCGTCGGGGAGGTCGAGCGGACTCCGGAGCGTCTGGCAGAGCGGCGTGTTGCGTGGGGCGGCGGGTCGTGGTTGGAGTTTTGGGGTGGAGAACTCTGGTTTTGGTGTTAATTCGCGTGAAGCAAGGTGCAAGAGGGGGAAAACGTTTGCCTAGCCTCGTGTCTGCTTTCGCTTAAAGCCGTTAGCTGAGATGGGAAATGGAGCTGTGCATTCGGCTTCTTTCAAACCCTGAACCTTATCTCCCAAGGCTACACAGGCCTCTCCGCGGACAGTACGTCGGCGGAGGGAAGGTCAGCCGGGGAGCCGCGTTGCCGCGACTCGGCGAGATCCTGGGGGCGGGGCCCAGCGGAGCCTCCGCAGGTCCGAGTGGGAAGGGGCCGGGTCTGCAACCGCGGAGACCACAGGCAGAGCGCTTGTCTGCGGGTGTACCAGGGGGCGCCTTGCGTCGGGTGTAAAGGCCTTGCCATGCAAGAGCTCCCTCACCACCCGACCCCACTTTCTCTAAACTGCTGCGGAGAGGGCTGACCTTTCCAGGGTGACTAACCACGATCTCAGTCTCCTATTCATATAGACATATGAACATGAAGCATACATGAATATGCTTGTCCAATGGAAGGCATCTTAAGGACCTTATCGGTAAATCCTGTGCTGTGGACTTGAAATACAACCCATGGAAGAATTATTCATACTGTAATCATTTGGCTAGACTTCATAAGTTTACTACGAAAACAATGGGACACTCTTAATTCCTAAATCCAAGCAAAACTTCATTTTAAGTGGACAAACTAATTTTATATGTGTAGTTGTTCCATTTCTCCTTGTCTGACTCTCGGGAGAAGATATAAAACTACAGATCCAAATTGTAGATCCTCTGTCGTGGTTATAATGGGCAGCCAACGCAGTTACATTTCCGGAGTTTAAAATATGATTGAAAGTTATTAAAGTCCATATCAGATAACTATATGTGAGTTTAACTCGAACATATCCCATTTCAGAAATAAGAGAGTAAAATCCAAATGAGTGGGCTGCTTATCTCTGCCTCAGCTTGCAAGATCATCAGTTTCTCTGAGACATCTTTGTAAAGCAAATAAGCTGTACGCAAGCATTTCAAAGTCCAGCCGCTGACCAGGGAGAGGGAGATGGCAAGTATGGTGGAGTTGTCAGACTCACTCTTGTCCCTGCTGTTCACATGGGTCTCATTTTTTCTATCAAGATGGTAGAGTCTTTGACCTTTGTATATATTTCAAGATCTGGTGTTAGACCGAGTTAGGACACTGTGTCTGTTTTCCTGTACAGTAGAAGGGGTGAAGTCAGATGGCCAAAGTCTCACCTGGGCTTTTCTTCTAAAGGCTGCATATGGGCTTACTTGGTGTGCCTGCATGTGTGTCTGTGTCCATACCCTACTTGGCGTGGTGTGTTTACAACTGTTGTTCTAGGTTTAAATATTTCTCTCCTCCACCTCCCAGTTGCCGTCTTCTCCAAGAGCAGTGACTTTGTGAACTCTCACCATTAACAGAGACACAGTGAAGCAAAACAGACTGGCCCCTGCCCTGCTTAGAGAGGATCTGCTGTTTACTGAGTGCCTGCTGTATTTCAAGGGCCTTATATATGGGCGGACCCCAAACCCCGGATTTATTATTATTATTAGTTTTATTTTTTTTGAGTTGGAGTCTCACTCTGTCGCCCAGACTGGAGTGCAGTGGCCACTCCCGGCCACTACAGCCTCGACCTGCTGGGCTCCGGCGATCCTTGCGCCTCAGCCTTCCGAGTAGCCGGAACACCAGGCGCGCGCTACCACGCCCGGCTAATTTTTTTGATTTATTGTAGAGATGAGGTCTCACCAAGTTGCCCAGGCGGATCTCAAACCTGCGGGCTCAGGCAGTTCACTCACCTCGGCCTCCCAAAGCGCGGGATTACAGGCTGAGCCACTGAGCCCGGCCTACCCTGGATTTATTTATTAAAAATCATGTATTTATTTTTACATGTGTAAACTTCAGTCACCTTCAAAGTACTCTCCATTTGATGCTGTCCACCTATTGAGACACTTTTTATGCTGCTCAAAACAGTTCTTGAATGCATCAATTTTGATGCCTTTTAGTGCTTCTGCTGTTTTTGTTTCTTCTCTACCATGTCGGCCAGACAACTAGTAAGTCATTGACAGAGTAGAGACTTGAACCTGTAAATACCTACCTTTAAAGCTTAGATTGAGTCATGCCATTTTGGTTTTTTAAAAAAATCAAATGAATTTAAAAATACAGAAGTGTATATTGACTAGGGACATTGAGACAGAAATGTTTCCAAATGGAGGAAACATGGAAGCCAGAGCCTGGAGATGAGGGTTGAGTCTCCATCATGCTATTGTTCCATTTGTTCCTACCTCAGGACCTTTGCATCTGCCGGGTCCCCTGCCTGGAACTTCCTTCAGATCTTGTCTTGACTATTCCTTCTCTTTTTTTCAGGTCTCATGTCTTTGTTAACCTCTTCAGTGAAGCCTTCCCAGTCCACCTTAATATAAAGTAGCCCTCCTCAGGCAGTATCTTCTGTCAGTTCATGCTGTTTTGTATTCTTTAAATACTTACGACTTTGATGGTACCTGGTTTATTTTCTTGTTTGTGTTAGTTGGACTCCCTCATCACAAATGTAGACTCCATGAGAGCAGGACCTCGTCTGATTGTATCCTCAGCCCTCAGAGAATATCTATTAAATGAATGAGCATTTATTGCCCTTATCTGGAAAAATGATGGGAGTTACCAACATTTACAGTCACTGCTTACTGTCTGCTTCCTCCATAGAATATTAACCTCATGAGGACAGGGACTACTTCTGTCTTGTTGGCACAGTCCCTGACACCTGGCAGAGTGCCAGCCCCCTCAATGACTGAATGCTTCTGTTGATTGAATGATGCCTCTTCGTCACCATTCTGTTCTGTTACCCAGGTAAAAGATTCCGAGGGGAAGTTGCTCTGTACTGAAGAGACCTGCTAATCCAGTGCTTCTCAGTCCTGGCTCCATGTCGACAGTCCTGGGGGCTTTAAAAAGAGGCACCACTGTCCTACCCACGGAGATCCTGACTTCATTGCTCTGGGTTGGGACTTTGGGATTCTAGCAGCTTCCCAAAAGATTCTCACATACAGCCAGGTTTAGAATCACCACTTTACGTTTTTGGAACTCATTCCCTGCCTTGGTCCTTGCAGGCCTGAAGCAGCCATGGTGAGAGAGCCGGATTGTAATGCACGGGTGCTCTGTGGCTCCTGACAACTTAAGAGGCACTTTCACCTCTGTTATCACATCTGATAATAATAAGCTAAGGGACTCCTCTCTGGTTTAAATACTCCCTGTATGTTGATGACTCTTAAAATCTGCATCTGCCCTCACTCCTAACTGTGCATGCCAGTGTCTGACCTCCTCCCAGATGGACCTGTCTGCTGGTATCTCACCTGCCACAGCTCCATTGGTGAGCTTGGGACTTGCAGGGATCTGCTTCTGAAACAACTTGGCATGTTATAGCATCATGCGGTCTTCTGTGGCTGTAGCCTCCTTCTTCCTAGCCAGAGGCTGCAGGCTGTGATGTCTCTGCAATCTGCCCTTCCTGTTCCTTCGTGACCACTGCCCCGGGTCAGAGTTCCTCATTGTTCCTCTATGGGTTGCCGCCATCAGCCTCAGGGCCGCTGTGCTTCTTTCTTGCCCTTCTGGAATTACCAAAATGACCTGCCTGGGTACAAACCGGATTCTGTCCCTTCAACTGGATCCTCCCTAGTGCTAATAGTCATGTCCAGACTCATTGGCAGGGCCTTCGAGACTGGTCTGGTCTTATGCTGAGCTTCTTCCAGGAAATGCATCCCCACCTCTCCATTCGAGCCATAGCCCCGACGTGTAGCGCCCTGAGTCTGTGGGGACACTTCTGTGCCTTTGTGCATCTTCATTAGAACATCCTCTCAGAAGGCTTTTCCCCACAAATGTCAACCTTTCAAAATGTGCTATTTCCATTGTCACTCTTTTGAACTCCTCGAGTCCTTTTTTCGAAATTAAGTGCTCCTTCCAGCAGAGGGGTGTGTCTACTTAGGAGTCATGTTATTCTCTCTTAGAGGTCAGAGTCAGGGATTGGAGGTTCGGCATCTTCGTTTCTCCACGTCTCTTATATGAAGTGGGCCTTTAAATGCTGTTGAATTAAGGTAGGTAGGGAAGGTGTTAACATCTCTTGTTATCAGAGAATAAACTGAGATGTAGGTAATTTGCTGAAGGGCATTTTAGAGCACACAGCTCAATTATGAAGTCTCGATAGATCTTAGATACGCAGAGAGGAAGCAGGCTGCCAAAGACGCATGCACTGGATTCCTTTTGCCATCATGCTATCTGGCCAACGTGGCCCTGAGCACCTGAAGAGCTTCTGACACGCCCCAGGCCTCCTCACAAGGTTCTTTGAAATGATCCTTTCTCTGAAGAAGAAAGGTGCTGATAGCTTGAACAGGCCAGAGTTCACAACTCTGTGTGGTGTGTGTGTGTGTGCGCGCGCGCGCGCGTGTGTGTGTGTGTGTGTGTGTGTGTGTGTGTGTAGGGTAGAGGAATCCTAGTTGGTTTATGTTACTAGTGGTCAGGCAAGGGGGCCTAGAGAGTTTGGTTTCTTTTTTAATAAACATGATTAACACTGAGCAGGTGCTGACAGTGTGCCAGGTACCGGCCAGAAACGGGAGGGGCTGCAAAGGCCTCGCAGCCCTGTTGTACTGCCCCCTCTGTGAGCCAGGCCTTCTGTGTGGTCCCAGGTAGACACAGAGCAGACAAGCCCCAGAATTACCAGGTTTGGCGAAGAGCTGAGACCAGCGTTAGAATTATGTGCCTTTGAGTACAGAGTCTCCTTCCACCACCCCCATCACATGTGGACTCCACTGCACGTGAGAATGTGTGTGTTTTACTGCACACTCAGTGTGTTTCCTTTGCATACTCTTGTCTTTGTCCTGCCTCCACCTCCATCCCTTGTGGAGGGCTGCATCTGCAAGCCACATCCCACTTCCCAAGTTTCTTTGTAGAACTGACTTTGCACGGGTGATATTAAGTGAGGGTTTTCACCCAAAATCCTTGCCTGACTAATGCAGTGGAGAGAATGGTCCATGAGGAATGAGGGCCACAGGGCTCCAGAACATGCTACGGGCAATCTCTGCTCCAGCCCTGGGGAAGGGCTGTGCGTTGGGCTTCTCTGCCTGGTGGTGGTGTCCAGACCAGAGTCCGGTATCATCACTAGTGGAGGGCGGATTCATGAGCCTCTTGTCTCCAGGGGCCAGCCCTAATTTTTATCTGGGCTCCTGTTTCTTTTCCTCTGTATGTTGGCCTAAAAATATGTTATATAATTTGGCTTGGGCCCAAACCATAGTTTGCTTGTTGGGGGTTGGGGGTGCTGACTCTGCTCGGGTGAACCTTTCTGTTGGTGGCCATAGTGGGGAGCTCGTGTTGGGGCCACTTCTGCATCCAGCCTCACTTTCCGGGCTCCTTTGCCCCCACCCACCTTTGCTTTCTTTCTTCTCCACCTTCACTTTCTCTTCTTCCCTGATTGTACAGGCGCCCATGGGCACTGCCTAACCCGCTGGTGGCTGGCAGGTTCCTGACCCCTCTGGAAGGCAAGGTATATGGAGCCTCACCCCATGACTTCCCTCTGTAGCTGAACCTGCCGATGTATGGAAGGGTGGCCCACCTCCTGACCCCTGACCTCACCCTGTCGTTGTCGATTAGAGGACATTTATTTATAAGCACCAGGTCTCTGCCATGAGTAGCACAACTGGGAGTCTGGTTGGGCACTGAAGACATTCTAGCAGCTAAAGAATTCCAGTCATCTCATCTGTTCTTATCATTTACAGCGTGGTAGAAATACATGAGCTAATTCTGACATTTTTCTCTCATCCATCTATTACTGAAACTGGGAGTCCTCCCTTAATAATCTCTTTTCGGTGTTCGTGCCTTTCCATTAGCCTCAGTTACCTAAAACAATACAATGGCTTATGTGCTTTTAATGACTCTGAGATGTGTGTGCTCTTTTGGCTTGACTGCCAACCCAGGAGAATTCCTCTGGAGGATCACGAAAGAAGAGAGATGAGTAAACTTCCCATTCTTACTGGACTCCACCAGTGATGCCACTAAATACTGCTTGTCTTTGAGCGGTGTAGGGATGTTTTGTTATGTGGCATATTTCCATTTCCCTTTCTAAGTAGGAAGTCTGTTCTTGTGATTGTTTGAGATTTATATCTTTACTCTTTTCTTCCTCGTTAGAGTTGAGAATTATGGCTGCGGGAAAATTTGCAAGCCTTCCCAGAAACATGCCAGTGAATCACCAGTTCCCTCTGGCCTCGTCCATGGACCTTCTGAGCAGCAAGTCCCCTCTCGCTGAGCTCCGCACAGATGCCTATCAGGACGTGTCTATACACGGCACCCTTCCACGGAAGAAAAAGGGCCCTCCGCCCATTAGGCCCTGTGATGACTTCAGGCACATGGGCACCCTCCCCCACTCCAAATCCCCACGGCAGCATTCGCCTCTGACCCAGGACGCCATCCAGGAGAGCCCACCGCAAGACTGGAAAGGCGAAGCCTTCGCCTTCAGGTACGTTCTATATTTTCACAAGTGAAATGATTTGTCCTGATATTAGGAAAAATGTCAAACATATTGAAAGCTGAGTGAATAGTTTAACTCCCATGGGCCTGCCACCCAGCCTCAACAGTTATCAGCTCATGGCTGTCTTGTCTGGTCTTACTCCTACCCACTTCCTACCTTGCTACTATTTTGAAACAAATCTCAGAGTTCATTTTATCTAAAGATTTTGGGATGTTCCTTTCAAAGACAAAGACTCTTATTATTAAAAATGATATAACCACAATATAAAAAATTATAAGCCATTTCTTAATATTATCTAACACCTTGAAGGTGTTTTAAAATCCAGTGTCAAGTTCCTCTATCGAGTCCTTAAAATAGGCTGGGCTTGGTGGCTCAGCCTGTAATCCCAGCACTTTGGGAGGCCGAGGCGAGTGGTTTGCCTAAGCCCGCACGGGTTCGAGACAGCCCGGGCAGCTTGGCAAGACCTCGTCTCTACAATAAAATAAAAAATAACTGGGCGTGGTAGCGCACGCCTGTAGTTCCGGCTACTTGGAAGGCTGAGGCGGAAGGATCGCTGGAGCCCAGGAGGTCGACGCTGGGGTGGCCGTGAGTGTGCATGCCATTACACTCCAGCATGGGCGACGGAGTGAGACTCCAACTCAAATAAAAAATAAAAGAAAGCACAAGGATTTGTGTAGCCATAGCATCAGATTCTGAATGACATCCATCCTAGGGATGCCAGGATGTCTATAGATTAGACCCATAACACCTTATATCTAGTTGTCAACATGTTGAAATACAATTTTGTGTAGATGCACCCTCAGTCTTCAGAATACTTTAGGATGAGAACTGATTTCCCCCCTCAGTGACAGGGATCTGGGTTAATGAGCCTTATGGTTGTAGTGCTTTTTCTCGGGGTTTGTAATGGGCCTGGCTGTGTTTGGTTTCTGCTTGTTAGAGCTAGTTTGGAAACTCTGCACTCCCTTTCCTGCTGGGGAAGATCAGCAACCTTTGATGCTATCTGCTGAAGAATGGGGCAGTTTTGTTATCTCTCTTTTTGTCCAGCCTTCTAGCAAAGACAGCTCCTTTGATCCTAGCTCATATATTTGTTCAATATCGATACATCGAGCACCGATGTTATTGAGAGTAAGTTGGTTGTATAAGCCCCAGGGCATCATCAGGAAAATCCTGCTTAGTCTTTCTGATTATCTGAACCAATGGGCTAGTCCAGCACTGAAGACATTTTAGCAGCCAAATTGTTACAGTATTCTGCTCTCGCCCTTTCCACAGGGTGGCGGAAATACGTGAACTAAAGGGTAGCAATGGAAAGTCTGAAGCAATATCTTCCCAGGGCGTATATCCTAGTGAGGGATTTAGATAATAAATACAAGTAAGGGAGACAACTGCAGACTATAGTAAGTGCTGTAGAAGAAATGGAGTGATTGGTGGAGATTGATTGGTGGTAGTGTTGTTTTTTTTTTCTTTTTTTGGTGGGGTGGACAGGTTTCCGAAGAGATGCTAATGAAACTAAGACTTGCATCATGAGGGAAGGCAGCTGTGGGCCTTCCAGGCTGTTCCAGGCATAGGGAAATCGAGCTTGAAGAGCTGGAGGTGGGAACACATTTAGCATGTTTGAAAATCCCAGAAGGAAGCTGGTGTGGCTTGTGGCTGGAGTGTCACCTTTGAGAGAACAGTGTTGATAATGGCAGAGAGCTAGGCCAGTGCGAGTTCAGAATTTGTTTTCATTCCATATTTGCAGCAGTACAAGGAGAAAATAAATGGAGGCCCAGAAATCCTCTGTAGAGAGCATTGAAGAGCCCTTAACTGTTTCTGACACTGGAATAGAAGGTTCCCCAGGCTATGTTGGGCCTGCACTGTAAAATCTAGATGGGTGACCTCCCAGCTCAGAGAGCTAGCAGGCAGCTGCCAATGAAACAGGTGGATTTGGAGTGCACACCTGCACACAGGACCGCTAATGTTGCATCACTGGCACTTAATGGGCAAGGATACAGAAGATGAGCAGCAAGGACGGGTGGCTCCTGGCATGCCAAACATGAGCACAAATGCCAGGCTGCTCAGGGTGGAGTCAGAACTGACTACCACCTGACTTACTGTGGACCATTGTTAATTTATTAACTTAAACTCTGCACTGAGCTAGGTATCTATTGGGTACTCGACACAAACGATTCAGACTCCTTGAAGTTCTGAGGCCCTGAATGGTGGCAACTCTTCCAAGGGAAACTCCACCGAGGGGTCTGGGAGGGGAGACAGTGGTAATGGAGTCACTCTTCCTACCTTGAGGAAGCTCTTGATAAACACCCAAGACCCAAACTGTCACTCTGCCAGGAGTTCAGAGCTTTTTGGTTTGAAAACTGGCTTGGACAGAGGTCTCATCTCTGTAACAGATCTTATCGAAGAGTGGATGCAAGTCCTCAGTTTGAAGTCCAGACTGTGGAACACCTAACAAGCACTGCTGGCTGTGGGTTGTTTCTGATTCAGAGCTACTTAATCCAAATTCGCATTTTTTTCCTTAACTTAAAATATCTTACTGTTAAAGATGAACACAGGAAGTAACAAATGCATATCTTTCCAAAATTATGCTGAGTGAGAAGGTACATGGTTGTGTGTCAAAAGATCATTTACTTTCCTAACACATTTTTTTTTTTTGAGTTGGAGTCTCACTCGGCCACCGAGGCTGGAGTGCAGTGGCACGCTCATGACCACCCCAGCATTGACCTGCTGGGCTCAGGTAGTCCTTCCGCCTCAGCTTTCCAAGTAGCCAGAACTACAAGCACATGCTACCACATCCGGCTAATTTTTTGATT
This sequence comes from Tarsius wallacei, assembly GCA_963574415.1. Taxonomy (NCBI): domain Eukaryota; kingdom Metazoa; phylum Chordata; class Mammalia; order Primates; family Tarsiidae; genus Tarsius; species Tarsius wallacei. Next base: position 32,833 of record CAUYQG010081331.1, on the reverse strand, counting down.
TATTGTAGAGATGAGGTCTCCCTAAGTTGCTCAGGCCGTTCTCGAACCCATAGGCTCAGGCAATCCTCTCACCTTGGCCTCCCAAAGTGCTGGAATTTCAGGCTTGAGCCACCACGCCCATCCTAACACATTTTTAAAATCTCTTGAGGTGTTTCCGATTTTGAGACGTTCAAAGGATCTTATATTATTTTTCCTTAAAGTATTCCTGATAAGATTATGAGCTTTCTTAATTCCTTTTTTGAAACCAACCATGATATGAAGAAAGGTTTTGCATGTGAGAAGCTGGGGACATGCAGTGCACATGAGAACCCAAGGCCCCAGAAAGGGAGATACGGTGAGAAATATGGCAAAAATACAGTGAGAGAGCGATAGAGGTGTTCCTCCTTCAGCTCTTCTGGTTTAAGGGAGCTGTGAGCCGCCAGCCAGTCCTCCACCCCACTCAACTCTTTTCTTCTTTTCGTAGTGAATTCAGGGGTTAACTTTCGTTGACAGTGATTTGCCCACATGTAAAGTCTGAAAGCCATGCTTCTCAGCATGCTGGGTGTTGGCACGAAGACAGCAGTCCATCTGTGAAAGCTTTTCACGTGCACCTGACTTACCCAGGGGAAGCCCTCCAGACAAGCCCCTCCTTTGTCTTGGGAAGGACTCTGACTTTTTGCAAGTTTGCTGTTTTCCCAACAAATATGTTTAGCTAGTTAATCATTACAAAGTCACTTTTATTATAATTGAATCTTAATTGAACATCTACCCTGCGGGAGGCCCTAGGCAAAGCAGAGGCAGTCTCCCCTTTGACCTAAAAATTGCATTATTAAGCTGTCATACGTACATGTATCATCTCCTCCTGAATTATGAGTATCTCTTACATTTTATAATTTTAAAATATCCTGAAGAAGAAAGTTCATAAATTGTCTTGTTTGAATGTTGTAATCCCGTGTGAGAGACATAGAAGATTTCATCATAAATGTCATGATCATCATTATTTACCGTTGAGAAAATGGGTTCAGAGATGTTGAGTTGCCTAAGATCATACCCTAATGGATGACTGAGCTAGGATTAGAACCCAGAAAGTTCTATAGGCCTTCCCAAACACTGTGCTCCAAGCCTCCCAAGAATGGGGCACCCTCTGAGCCAGCTGGGGCACCCTCTGAGCCATCTTCTTGCACAGGATCCTGAATGCAGCCCCTTGGACACTCCCTTTGGGGAGAATGGAGCCTTGGCTGCCTAGAGCCAGGCAGAAGGCAGGCCTGGAAGGGGGTGTTGGTCTTCTCTTTCAGAGACTATATCTCTTAGCTTTGTTGCAGTCTTGGCTGCCCTTGGATGTACTTGTGGTTTTGAAAGGTGGCCAAAGCCAGAAGCCAGGGAGCTCTTAGACCTGCTGCCTGATGTCACAGGAGTCTTTGTTCTGCAAGCGGACCCAGGCTTCTTCGAGAGGCCTGCAGACAGGATTTCCTCTTGACATTAGTGTCGCTCGGCTGATGTCCCTTTGATTCATTTATCCTCAAGGATAAACTTGTGTTGGAATCTGGGACCCTCCTTGGTTGAGAGGGGACCGGTCTGTTGTTAGGATATCTATGTTGCTGGGATGGTAGCGGGATCGGTACTTGGAGACCGTTCAGGTCTGTTTCCTGCCTGGGTATGTGGAGGCATGCATTCTTGGGAACAGCTGCTAGTGCCTCATTCCTTCTGCCCCTTGTGTTGTGGGAGCATGTGCTGGGACAATGTGGTGTTTCACTAGTTTGCATGAGTAGAGCTGACTGACTTGTCACAAGTGTTTTAACTGACAGTGGCCAGAAGGTCTGTAGAATTATCCCTAGTTAAAGTCGGGTGCACTTTCCCAGGCAGTAAGAAACCTGCCAGGTCACAGTGTCAGATCTCCAAAGGCGAAGCCAAGATGTAAGGCCCAGGATCTGTGATGCTTTTCTCTGAAACACAGATTTAAAGACCTAACTCTGGGCATGTCAGCACTTCTACCTAATAAATGGCTTCTGTTGTTCTTCTCCAGAACCACCAAGCTCTGTGACAGCTGCTTTCTCCTTAACAGAGCAAGATGTCCCCCCAGACAGGCAAATAAACCAGCCTTTAGCTCAGAGTCAATGAGAAGAATCTATAGTGTGAAGGTCCACACATGGGGTCAAGTCTGCTGTCTGCAAATTGGAAGCATTTTGTGCACAGAAGAAAAATTGGATTTAGAGTTTTAAAAAATCTATTTAATAGATTAATAGGTTCTTTTTAATAGAAGTTATACTTATTGAGTTAACAGAGTGACAATGGCTTTTTAACAGCCCAAGTGTCAGAATGTCTCTAGAACGCATAGTCCGTGGATTGAATTTTTATTTTTTAAATTTCAAGTTGAGTCTTACTGACATTTTGAAATGCCCTTTGGTGTGTGAATGCAGCTGTTGTGGATGGGCTGGTAGATTCCGAGGAATGGTGTGTGTCCCAGCCTGGTGGCCTCGGTGCACTGAGGTCAGGAGCAGCTGGGTCAGAGGTGAGCTCAGCCCCTGCATCCTGTGCTACTCCTGACTGAGGAAGCCCAGGGAATGGGAAACGCCTGCGGGACCACAGCTGCCTGCTGCTAGTTCTAAATCCTCCACTGACAAGGATGATTTGAACCTCAAAGCTGGGATCCATGCATTCTCAGCTGTTCTGGAAAAAAAAAATTAACTGATTGCAAACCAGAACCAAGAAAATGATGAGAGGATTACACAATGCAGTCCTTGTTTCGTGGGGCTGTTCAATGTCTCCTCTGACCTCCCCAGCCATCCACCCACCCCCACCCCAGGACAGACCTGTTTTAAATCCTGTTTTTTCAGGTCTCTTCCATGCTATTTGGGAAAGGTCAGGTTATTTTGTCTTCTGAGTTTTTCACTCCCCTTAGTGTATGTTAAAGCACATTGTAAACAGAAGGTACAGTTACAGGCTATATCATATTCCTGTCACGTGTGGTTCGGAAGCCATCCCAGCCTGGCCAGCACATGCAAGCTGGAGAAGCAGTTGCTGTCATTGATCAGAAGGAGACTGTCTTTGGGAGCCTGGACTGGGCGGTCAGGCCAGCCTGAGCCACATGGCTGATACATCCTCAGGCCATAGCCACCCTGTGCTCATGGCTTTGTACTGGTGTCACTACCCAGCCTGCCCCCAAAAGACTAGCTGCAGGATTGTATGCGGACTTTCAGGCTTTCTCTTCTTAGAGGCCCCAAAGACAAGCATACAGGGACTTGTTTGAAGGATTGTGCTGTTACCTACAAGTTATAGAGGCCTGAGAAACTGTCCATAGTTGCCCCGGCCTTCAAGCAACCTGGATCGTCTGTATTTCCAGATTTGCCTGCAAATGTGATAACTAAAGATAAAATTACTCCTGCTGTGGAGAGGAGAAAACCATGAGCTGGGTAATCCAGAGGTCTTGGTGGAGATCCCTGGGTTTGCCACTTATTCTCTGATATTTTATGATTTAGAACTAGAACCAGTTCTAAATCATAAAATGGAGGCGAAAAGAAGCCCCTGAGAGAACTGTGAAGGTTAATAGTTCTGAAGTTAATCAGTTCTGAGTTTCACACTTGAGCCTGTATGCCCTGCTGGGAGGCCTCCTGGGTGGTCTCATGTCAGCTCTTGACTCACACCTTTGCAGTTTATTCTTCTCAACTCTGCTGGGATACCTGACCCTGCAGGCCATGAAGGCATTTGCTGAGAAACAGAGGTAGCCATGGCTTTCAAAGAAAGCTGGTAGTGACCTTAATGCCGATTCCAGCAGCTGACTGCTTTGTGCCCTTGGGTAAGTCATCTTACCCTTCATCTTCAAAGGTTAGCTCTATGGATCAAATATTACCCCATGTGAGGGCACCTAGCACAGAACCTGGCATGGAGGAGGAGCTCAGACTGGTTGATTCCCTTTCTTCCTTCCTCCTAGAAGTCTGGAACTGGGAGGCTCCTACTCCTGTATAGCCTGAAGTCACATTGAATGCCTGCAGCTTCTGTGGGAGAAAGTTTCCCACTTGTTGATGGCGTCTGGCTGGAATCCCTCCATCTGGGTCTGCCCTCCAGCAATATATCTTGACTAATACTCCCAATTTACAGGTATAGCAACCACACAGTGCACTAAAATATCAGCATACCATTGTATGAATACACAAAACAGAGCTTGTCTTCAGCAACTGCCCTGAGCTCCTGCCTGATTGTTCTTGGACTTAATGTCAGTGTCTTTGCTATTTGTTCTTCAATGCATATTTATTATCTTGTTTTATGCCAGGCCTTAGCTAGGTACCAGGTACCCAGTGGTGGATGAACTAGTTGTGGCGCTGTCCTTAGGAAGCTCCCAGTTTAGAGGCACTCAGACAAATGCATCAATAAGTGCATAGCTACAAAATAAGAGAGTGTGAGGAGAATAACATCGGAGGACCCTGACTACATAGATTGGTGGGAGGAGGGCCTCTTCGGGAGAGGGAACATTCGACAAATTAAAATAAAAAGAGAATTTTTTATTAATAATTTTTATGTTACTATGAATTGAAATATATTATTAAAATGGGCTTCATCTATTCTTTTTAACTGGCTTCATGGCTTACGTTGTGTTTCTGTTGGACAGAGCTGGTCTAGACCTTGGTAGGGAGCTAGATTTTCTCTGTAAGGCAAAGGGAAGCCAACCTCTAAAGAGTCCTCAGCAAGGGGAAGGCAGCACCAGACTCGGTTTTCAGAAGCTTGTTCATCTCCTTGTGGAGAACTGATTGTTGGGGAGAGGGCCTGAAGGGAGAGCAGGAGGTGTCGGAACAGTACAGGGAGCAGGTGGGGGTCTGCACTAAGTGTGCAGAGGAGATAAGTGGGTGAGTGCAACGGTCTTCGGGTAGAGTCCATCAGAGCTACTGTGGGTTGCATGTGGCGGGGTGAGGGAGGTGCACACGAGCATGGCTCAGGCAACTGGGCGTCTCAGGTAGGGCCACTGATGAGATAGGAAAACTTGGGAAAGGAGCAAGGCTTCTTCGTCGGTTTGGTGGGTTGCTTTTTCATACGGGAGGGGGTGATGGTAGATTGCCAAAAATCAAGGCTTCTGTTTGGCTGTGCTATGTTTGAGATGCATGCATGTCTAAGTGGAGGTGTTAACAAGACAGGCACTTGGAGTTATGAGCCTGGAACTCTGGAGAGAGCCCTGGTCTGAAAAGCGTAAAGTCAGGAGTCTGCACAGAAATGAAATTAAACCCATGGAAACGGATGCTGTCACCGAGGGAGAGATCTAGAGATCTGTGTAAAGAGTAAATGGAGGGACCCCAAGAACCAGCCCCGACGAACCCCAGCATAGTCCATTCCAGGGACTGGGGAGTAGTCCACTCCATAGTCCATAGTCCATCCTGGGGACTGGAGCAGTCTTGCTCTATGGTCCACAGTCCATCTCGGCGACTGCAGCAGCCTACCCCATGGTCCACAGTCTATTCCAGGGAGTCAGCAGAGGAGGCCGAACATTTGGGAGCAGAAAAATTAGGCAGGATCTGGATAGGGTTGGTGTTCAAAGGAAGAATTTTTTTTTTTAAGTGATAGGCAAAATTCAGTAAGAAAAGATCTTTTAAGCTTGTGATTAAAAAAGCACATTTTAAAAAATACACGTTTTATTTGATTAAAGTAGATATGTCCCCAGGGCCCCCTTGCTGGGGCCTGTGTGGGCGGCGTGGTGACTATACTCCTATGTCTCCCACCCTGATGAGCCCAGATACTTCCTGGTGACAGAGAAGGTACATGGACACGCAGTTGGCAGTCAGGCTTTTGCCTGTGTGGTGATGGCTGCTCTTCAAAGGTTATGGGGTGGCCATCTTGAGGACAGTGCCTGCCCTGGAAGGTGGGTCCAGGGCATCTGTTCCTGTATCTGGTTGACTGAAGCCTTCCTCTTAGAGGCCTGAGGACATTATCTCAAAACCAGAGCATTTCTACTTTGCCTCTGAATTAGGAGAACACTTTACAAACACGCTTTTTAAGAAAAGGGTAGGCCGGACTCGGTGGCTCAGCCTGTAATCCCGGGTTTTGGGAGGCCGAGGTGAGTGGATTGCCTGAGCCCACGGGTTTGAGACCTGCCTGGGCAACTTGGCGAGACCTCATCTCTACAATAAATCAAAAAATTAACTGGGTGTGGTAGTGCGCGCCTGTAGTTCCAGCTACTGGAAGGCTGAGGTGGAAGGATCGTCAGAGCCCAGTAGGTTGAGGCTGCGGTGGCCAGGAGTGCACACTGCACTCCAGTCTGAGCGACAGAGTGAGACTCCAACTCAAAAAAAAAAAAAAAAGAAAAGGATAGAACAGTTGGGAACAGGGTGGATGGGGCTGGTGGGAGGAAGGGCAGATAGAGACCAGCCAAGCAAAGCATCTGCTTTTATCAAAAGTGCTGTGTTTGGACTTCAACAGCCTGAAGCCTGACGACTCATGAATGCCAGACCCTCTGTGCCTGCCAAGAGACACACTGGCTGGGGTATGGTTTTCTTGCTCTGACTCTATTCAGTTTGACTGACTGTTGCCAAGTCAAGATTTCAGCAGTGGCTTTTAGCTTCATGCTGTCACTAGAATTCTGCTGAGCACAGGTTAACCCGTAACTGGGCCAAGTTTTTACCAACCAGTACTGCTTTGTATTAGTTTGGGGTGCCCATGTACACTCATAGTGTAATATGCAGGATTTTTAGGTGATGCTGTCTCAACATGATCAGGGAAGCTGCCTGAAAAGGCAGTTTAATTGCCACTCTTTTGGCCTAGTTCATGAACACAGGCACTGCTGTTTTCAGATGAGGTAGTCACTGACTCACAGAAGCAGGAACTGGCCATTGATGTGAGAGCAGCAGGCGATTCAGACGCAGCCAGACCTTAAGAATCTCTGACAGCCAGCGAGGGGATTATATCCTCCTCCACAGTCTACTCTGGGCTGGAAGAGAAAGATTCCCAGTTGAGGGATATGATAAACACAAGCCCATGGCCTACTTGTTTAAAGGATCCCCCCACTGTGGTATGATGAGCCAAGGCAACTCTGACGTACTCATACACAAAGTGTGTTGAACATCTCTGTGTTGCTGGCTTCATGCTAGATGCTGGCAATTCAAAGGCAGAGAGGGCAGCTGCCTGCCTCTCCACTCCTGTTTTCTCCATGCTTCTTTGCTATTGACCTACCTTCCCAGACACAGCATAGCCCTCGTGTCACTAGCTGGATAAGCAGTTCTGTTTTTCATGACTGCTGACCTTAACATCTTTCCAAGTACCATGTGACTTTTTCTCCTTGACTTGGTGATTGCAGGTGGTACTTTCTAGATAACCCTTTCCTCGGGATCTTCCTCCTCTGTGCTGCCACTTCCTCTGTGCTGTCTGATCTTGGACCCAGACTCAGGAAAGCTCACACCATGCAACCAACAATCCTATCAGGGTGGCTCTGGGCTATAAAAGAAACAGAGTGCAGAGTGAATAGAGGATTGTGAAAAATGCTCAGGGCAACAAAAAGGGCTTTCAGAAATTATGTTTAGAACAGTAAGACCAGAGAGAGGGGTTGGAGAGAAACCAAACTGCTGAGTGTCTCTTTGACCTGCATTTTTTCTGACAAGGAAATGACTTCTCTGATTGGAAAGGGTAGAACAAATGTGAAGAGAAATTGCTGGCCTGGGGTGGAGGAGACCATAATTAGTGACTCTAATGCCACCAGATAAGGTGAAGGCCCAGAGTCCAAAAAGACTGAGATCATCCTGTCAGTGCTGTGATGTGGGGGCGGGGAGGAGGACGAGTGAGATAACAGAGCTAGGGAAGGTGGCGCAGGGGATAAATATTTAACTTTTAAAAGAGGAGGGAGGGAGATAAAATTCACCCACAAAATGATAAGTTTGACATTGAGCTTAAGAAATATTCTAAAATGGATTATTAGAACAATGATTTTCAAATACTTGATGAAGGAAGTGGTCACCCTTAGCTGTCAGGGCTTTGCTGAAGTCCTGTCAGACTAACTTCCTTCCAGGGCTACCTGATCAGAAGCTTAGAGGCATGGCGTGAAGGCCTGTATGCAGATGTCAGCTGTTGGTGCTGTCCTTGGGGTGAGGAGGTGCAGGCTGGTTGGTGGTCCAGGGAGCATGGGGGGCTGTGTCCTTAGCTCCATTTTGGTCAATTTGAGAAATCATTTAGACGATAATATTGGCATACAGATCACATGTGTGAATGACATAAACCTTGGAGGAATGACTGATATGTCAAAATGGCAGAAGTGAGGTCCAAAAAAAGATCTTGGTATTTTGAAACAACAAACCAAAATCTAGTTGGATAAAACTTTGTAGAGAGGGAGACAAAGACTTGTACTAGAATCTGAAAACATTAATTACAAAGTACAAGTATGAGGTTTGGCTTAACAGTCACATGTAAAAAGTATTTCAGGATTTGGAGAACTGCTGCTTCAGAAGGAGTCGGTGACATGCATGGCTGTCAATGAAGCTGCTGTGATTGTAGGAGCATTAGTTGAAGTCCATTATTCAGACAAGGAAGGTGGCCACACACATCCTACCTGGTCAGTTGTTTCTGGCTCTAGACATCGGAAATGTTAGGCTTCTGTTTGGACCTCTTTTTCTCTGAAGCAGATCTGTGGCTTTGATCATTAAGGAATATTCCTAATGTTCTTCTGTACTAACGAACAGGAACTTCTCAAAGGTCACAGGTTAACCCCTGGAGAATGTAAAATGAGCACCAGCCTGAATCCTGCCAATTGTCGGAAAAGCAGACTTTTACGAGTAAGATCATATATTTTGTGAGACGTGGAAGAGTGAATTTCTTTTCATTTATTTTGCAAGGTGATGAAACAAAAATATTTCTTATGTGCACATCTAGAGGTGTTATAGTTCTCTATTTAATGCTACATCTGTTTTTAAATTAGCAAAGGCTGTGCTCACAGTATCCCCTGCCTGCGGTAACTCTTGATTGGAACATTAATGTGATTCTCAGTATCAATAAATAACCTGTTAACCTAAGCACACACTGGCTGACACTGTTTGCAAAGATGTCATTTCTCCACTCACCAGGCCAGTCTTGTTTTAAGCTGCTATTTCTTTTCATTTTCCCAGTAAACAGATGGAAATGGCCCTGTGTAAACTCTCTCTGTCCTCTTGGTTGTCTCCCTGGTTGACTTCCTCCCTGGTGTTTCAGACTTGTTCGGAGAGATTCATTTTCAGGGGGAGCAGCCAACCCCCCGGTGTCACTTTGAAAACATCTGGTCTCAGTGGGGCTGAGGAGCCAGGGACTGCTTGGCAGCAGTGATATTCTGGTGCTGAGGGAGTTCTGTCTGAGGCCATCACAGTTCGGTTGCAGGCTTGTGGCTAAATTATCTCTTGAGTGAGGAGGCTCGTCTGTCCAAGAACAACATTTCTTTCTTGTTTTGTCCCTCTTTCCAACAGTATTCTTCCCAGGGCGAACCCATGGAGTGTGGTGTGAGGGAAGCGTTGGGGGCTAGGTCTTCTGCACCCTGGAGGAAACACACACGCACACATGTTCATTCATTCGAACCAACGTGTATTGAGCAATCGTGCCCTGGAGATAAAAGGTGAATTATAAAATGGTCCCTGTTCTCCGTGAGCTTGTAGTCCAGTAAGCGAGGTAGACAGGAATTCACATCGTGTATTGAATTACGAGTTTGTTATCACAAAGTTTTATAATTCATAGGGAAGGAGCACTGAGAAGTTGTTATTAATTTTGTGGGAGGGCAGGTGGGAAAGGGTGGTCAGAGAAGGTGGGAATGAATGGGAAGGAGACGAGGACCCCAGGCCTGTTGATTCACGGAAATCCCAATAGCTTGGATTGTTGGAATATAAAGAGCAACGTGAGGAGATGGGGCTGATGAGTTGGGCAAGACCTTAGAACCATGATTAGCATCCAGTAAAACATAACGTGAGAATGCTAGACTGCCCATGTATTAATCTTATCTAATAGAACATTATTGTAATCATATAAATGACATATGTAATGTCTAATTATATTATGCTAGAAAGAATATTGTCTAGTAGATGCAGAATCTTAGTAGGTTTAAAGCCTGTTGCTGTCCCCATCTCTCCCCAGCTAAGATTTTGAGGTGTTGATGGAGCTTCCTGCTAAAGAGCAAGGGTGAAGTCTCTGGATTCTGAGACCACAGCCGTATGCAAGGGGGCTGAAGCCTCAGGTCGCCTGTGGAGGGCACACCTTCTCCCGGGTGTTGAGTTCACCTTACCCAATTGTGAAATGTGTCCTGGTGCATGGATTGGTTAAGAACAGTAGGCTAGTAGGCCCCAGGCTGCAGGGTTTGTTCCTACTTGGCCCCACTACTTCAGGTCAACAGGTTCAGCCTACTCACTCGTCTAGTCTTGTATTGCATTTCAGTTAAGTGTTCTAGGAATGAGTTCATTTGTGATGAATAAACCCCCACAAAGCAAGAAGCCCATCCCAGACACATAAGCCTTCTTGTCCCTGCCCTCAGTAAGTTTAAATTTAAGATTTTTGCACAGTGCTTTCGTGTCCAGGAAACTTGCTCAACTTTCTTGAAAGTTCTGTGTAGATTCTTGGTGTGCTCTATATAGACAGTCATCATTTGTGAATCATTGCAGTTTGTTTTCCCTTTTCCAGGCTTTATACCTTTTATTACTTTTACTTATTAACTGTACTGGCTAAGATCTCCAGGACAATGGTGAACAGAAGCAGTAACAGTGGACAGCGTCTTGTTTTTGATTGATTGATTGGTTTTAATGATGCTTCTAATACTTCACCATTAAGGATGATGCTTGCTAAGGTTTCTGGTAGATACCCTTTGTCAGATTGAAGACATTTTTCTGTATCTGGTTTGTTAAATTTTTTTACTCCAGAGTTCATGAAAAGATGATAATTATTTTTCAAATACTTCCCCCCCATCAATTAGATGCCCCAAATTGTTTTTCTTCTTTAATCTGTGAATGTAGTGAATTGCATTAATAGATTTTCTCATGTTAAACTGACTTCATAGATCTGGAATAAGCCCAATTTGATTATGATGTATTTTTTTATACATTTTTGTCAGCATTTTGTTTAGGATTTTTCATGTCTACTCATATATGAGATTAGTCTGTACTTTTTCTTTCCTTTTACTGACTTTGTCTGCTTTTGCTATCACATTTACAGTGTCTTTTTCAAGTCTCTGGAGTTTATATAATTTTTAGGTAACAAATAATTCCAAAGTTTGGTAGAACTTGCTAGATAATAAAACTATCTAGGCCTGATTTTTTTGTGTGTGTGTGGGAAGATATTGAACTACTAATTCAGTTTTCCAAAATGGTTATAGTACTATTTTAATTTTCTGTTTCTGTGTCTGTTTTGGTTTTATCTCTCCTGGGAACAAATAGAGTGAGAACTCAGTCACACCTGCCCACCCCTCCACTCCAGGGAGAGGATTAATCTATTCATGGGGGATCCAACCCTATGACCCAAATGCCTTCCACTAAGTCCCACCTCCAACATCTGGAATCAACTTCAACATGAGGAGGGATAAATATCCATCAAACTGTAGCACCTTCTTTATGGGCATGAGGTGGTCGTTTGTCTTTTTTTTAAACTTTGCACATAGGCATTCATCTTGCTTTATACTATCAGTGCTGACTTGGAGTTACCTACAGAATTGCTAGTTTCTTTGCCTATCACTCATTCTTATACCTTAGGCTTTCCTTATGGCAACCTTCCTTCTTCCTGAAGAGTATTCTGGGGTTTTTTTTTTTTTTTTGGTTTGTTTGTTTTTTGCTTGTCTAAAATTGTCTTTATTCACGCTTGTTCTTGATTGTTTTGCTGGGTTCAAAATTTTGAGCACCTTACTTTTTCTTTTGAGTGATGAAAATCTGCTATCAGTCTAATTTCCGTTGCTTTGAGGACAATTTTTTTTGCTTTTTTGCTTCTTTTATGATCTTTTGCTGTTGGTGGTCTATAGTTTTATTACAGTGTGTCTGGGTGAAGATTTATTTGCTTGTGATTCATTGGGGTGCTTGAATATGAGGATTGGTATTTTTGAAATTAATTTTGAAGATTTCTCATCATTATTTCTTTGACAGTTGCTTTTCCCCTTTCTCCTTCTGGTTTTAAATGTACTTGGGACTTCTCATTCTGTCTACAGTGTCTCCTTCCATTGCCTTTTCTCTCTGTGCTATGTTCTGTGTAATTTCTTTATGTCTTTGCTTTAATTCATAAATATTTTCTTCGGTCATGTCTAATTTGTCATTTAACCTAGCCATTGGGTTTTATAGTTTAATGAATTATAGTTTGTCAGTTCTAGAAATTATAGTACGCTCTTTTTATATCTGTCTATTTATTCTGAGATCACTTTTGATTCCATCTTTTAAAAAACATCATACATCGTTATTTGATATTCCAATTTCTGAAGTCTTTGGGGATCTCAATCTATTGTTATTTCTGCTGACTTTCACTCACTCATGGAGGCATGTGTCCTGGTGTATATGGTTATTTCTGAAAGAAAGCTTATATTTAAGCAAATTTGTGGGTACCCTGCACAGCATTCTGTTGGGCAAGTTGTCCTCCCAAAAGGATTTACACTATTCCCGTACTCGTGGGGGATACCAACAACACCATAATTTCATTTCTCAGGTTTGGATTTCTCTGTGAAGGCAGGTAATAATAGATGCAAGTCCCCAACCAACATGGAGACTGACCTGTGTTTACACTTTTAGGGGAGACTTGGTAATGCTGTCATTTTTTCTATCAGATTTTGTGTGGAGACAGTAGGCTTCCTTCTTGGTTCCCTGTGCTCCTGCTTTGTTTTGTTTTGTTTGTAGCACTTTCTTTCTTCTTGGGGGTGGGGCAGCCCCACTTTGATGAATTGGGTGTAATGCCAGGCTTCCAGGCAACCTGCTCACTTTTATGGGCCTGGAGTTTATCCTCCCTGCTTCCCCTTGCCCGTCTTCTGTGGTTGTTGTTTGTGTTTTGTATTCATAACTTGCACTGTTTCTGTATGTTTTGTATATGTGTGTGTTGCTTGGAAATTTCCCTTTCTTGGGACTTCAATAATGTATCTGAAAACGTGTTTATAATTTAGCTATCAGTTAGTTTTCAGAATATTGAGCAAATGAAAGTCACATGGTATAAATTTCTAATTTTCTGAGGCCTTAATTAAAGTATACAGATATATAAGGTTGGTTATGTGTGGGTTACATTCTTATTTGTCCGTTCTTGCCTGTGTGTTTACTTATTGACTGGCTACTGTGTGACCCGTACTGTGCTTGGGTTCTGTAACTAGTATCAGCACAGCTACCCTGCTGTGTGCTCTGCTTTGCCTTCATGATTAACTATCTGTATTGGTGTGAAGGGATCCCATGGATGTTTGTTCTAGTTCATCGTACTTTTTGGAAAGGATTCCTGGGTTCATAATGGGAGGGATGTGAAAGAGCCTCCTGAGTACCTCGCTTCCAGGTGGAGAAGGAGGAGAGCTCATCTGAAACATGCAGCAGCCCACATCCAGGCAGCAGCCATCTGAGCCTGCTTACCTTGGAAGGTGAATGGTAACGAGGGGGTTATCAACTCAAATCCCAGTCATCTTCACAGTTAGTCTGCTGTAGCACTTGGGGGCGACAGTGTTTGCTAAGTCACTCCTAACAAATAGATTGAACTGGGGTGCGGTGGCTCAAGCCTGTAATCCCAGCACTTTGGGAGGCCAAGGCGAGAGGATTTCTTGAGCTCAGGGGTTCGAGACCAGCCTGGGCAACTTGGTGAGACCTTGTCTCTACAATAAATCAAAAAATTAAGCCAGGCGTGATAGTGCATGTCTGTAATTCCAGCTACTTGGAAGGCTGAGGCGGAAGGATCGCCTGAGCCCAGCAGGTTGAGGCTGTGGTGACGGTAAGCATGCCAGTGCACTCCAGCCTAGACAACAGAGTGAGACTCCAACTAAAAAAAAAAAAAAAATAGATTGAGTCCCTGCCATGTGCCAGACCCCACCTGCTTAGCTCCCTTGGAAAGAGTTTGGTGAGTGTCCTTACCTGTCTCCCCTTTCACCCACCAAAGCCAGCCATTTACCAAGGTTGGTGTGTTCTCCCTCGGAAGCGTTTCTTCGATAGGTACATCCTCCCCCCACCTCCCATGTGCTAGTCCAAGTCTCCTCATCTCTCACCCAACTGACACCAGCATCCTCTCCTTTGGTTTCTGCCTCCATCTGCCCCCAACTAATCTGCTTTCTGTGCTGCTGCAGAGGGACTTTTAAAAAACACGGTCCTCTGGTGATTTCCCAGCTCAAGATCCTTCAAACAGATCCTGTTGCTCTCATGGTGGTCTCAGAGTGTTTGCCTGGCATCCAAGCCCATTGTGCTCTGGCCCTTTCTCCTCTGCAGCCTCATCTTCCAGACCCCACTGTTCCTACCGCCTCTCTCAACCCTGTGCTTCTGCTTGTTGTTCTCTTATTCATGAATTCAGCAAGTGGCCACTGGGCAAGGGCCCTTAGCACTGGGGACACCCAGATGAATAAAGCAGACACAGCTCATCCTTGGAGGGCTGCATCCAGGGGAAAGGCAGACCCAGAGCAAGGGCACACTTCCTGTAATGTCACATTGGGTGGAAAAAATATAGCTGGCTCGGGAAACGGAGGGACATGGGCTGCTAATCCCATAGGATGGCTTTGAGGAGGCGATGGTTGTGTAGAGACCTTGTGACGCAAGGCAGTGAGCCTGCGAGCATCTGGGGGAGGAAGATTCTGGGCAGAAGGACAGCCAGTACCAAGGCACTGAGGCAGGACAGGCTCAGCATGTTTGAGCAACAGAAAGCAGAGTCAGTGTTGCTGGGGGGGGGGGGTGCGGGAGACAATACAGTTTTTTGCTTTTTGGAGGTTTTTTCTGCATAACAAAAATTTGGAACCTCACACCCATCCTGACCTCACAGTTCCTGCAGGTCAGAAGCCCGGCACAGCTCAGTAGGAGTCCAGTTCAGGATGTCTCACAGCTAAGACGCTGGCTCTGGGGAAGAACCTGATTCCATACTCCGGGGTATGAGCAGAATGCAGCTCCCCGTAGGTATAGGACTGAGGTTTCCTGGCTGTCAGCATGGAGTGGACTCAGCCCCCTGGAGGCCCCCTGCAGCTCTGTGCCGTGGGTCCTCTCGCAATGTGACAGCAGTGTCAGGGTCCCTCATGCTTCCAATTGGGCCTGCCCAGGTGATTGCCTTATTTTAGTGTCAGCTGACTTGGGACGTTAATTCCATCTGCAGAGCTCCTTTGCAGCAGGCCTAACCTAAACACTAGGTTCATGTTTGACTGGATACCAAGGGGACAGGAATCCCGGGGCTGTCTTTAGGATCCTGCCCACCACCATGAGGTTGGAGAGCTGGCTAGGTCCCCAGCCAGGCTCAGAGGCCACAGCAGACACTTGAGGTTTGGTTCTGATAAGCTGGGGGCTGTCAGGACCCTGAGCAGGAGAGTAGCCCGGTCTGATGAGGATCACTGTTGCTGTTGTGTAGAGAGCAAGGTGTAGAGCCAGCAGGAGGCAGTCACGAGACCTGCAAGCATCGGGTGGGATATGCGGACGGCCTGGGCCTAGGTGATATGAACTCCCGAACCTCTGGCAGTCCCCAGACAGACCTGTTGCCTCATGTCACTTTGCACATGTTCTTCCCATTGCCTGGAGCTCTCTCATCGCCACCAACCTTGGGGATTCTAAAAAAAAGTCCCCAGTTGATCCTCAAAACCTACCAGAGACATTGCCTGCAGACTCCTCCCCGGGGCTGCCTGCCCACTGACACCTCTTCCAGCCTGGGCTGTGCCGGGCTTGCTGAGCGTCTCCCACTTGCCTGCACCATCTCTGGAAGCAGAGCCTTTGTGTTCGTGTCAAGCATTTCTACCTCCAGCCTAGTGTGTGGCCTGTTGCAGGTGCTTGATAGCGTTTGTGGGATGAATACAAGAACTATGGGAGATGCTGGCATGAGCAGACATGTCACTGCTCTTGGAGATTGCACCTTGTACAGGAAAGCCCAAAAACAAATGAATATACAACAGCTCAGCTGTAATACAGACCCTATGCCATGTGCTCAGAGGAGGCGTGCCACCCCTGCAGACAACCAGCACGCCTGGAATCTAAGACGAGCCGTTACCCCCCTCGATGGGCAATGGCGGGTCTAGTTTCTTACATTCCTCCATTGCGTGAAATAATTATCTTGGTACAGACAACTCCATTTTATGTTATATCAAAAAGAGCATTTATCTGGCCACACTGTTAGCCATCATTTATTCTATAATCTTCAAAGACATAAACAATCACTCATTTAAAACATTCTGTGATGTGAGGCAGACATAGTAACCTTCCTTCCCTATCTGTATTTCAACCACCTAGAGAAGAAAGTCTGTATTAGTGACATTTTGCTTAAGAGGAGAACCTCTTCACTCAAAATAGCAAACACTTGAAGCTCAAGTGTCTTTTTAAGAGGGAGGAAATTATCAATCTGGTTATTAATGAGAAACAAACTCAAGTAGTAAATATATTCCACGGCTCATCTAAATGTCTCTAAAGTTTGAACTTTAACAAGTGGGACACTGGAAAGAATGATTTAACCAGAGGAGACGCAGTGATGTTATTTAAAACTTAATACACTTAAAAACAAAATAGCAAGAGGTTCCAGTTTCACCCCACTGCCGCCTCTGGTGACCATGTGCAGTGGGGCGGCATGCGTGGCGAGAGGGACTGCAGTGCCTGCCAGCCCATCGTCAACAGAGATGCACACCATGGACGCACAGGGCAGGGGTTCATAATTGGCATAAGCCAAATAAATTTATTTCTTTAAAAAAACTCTTTTTATTTATGTTGCCAAGTTCCTCTGTTTGTTTTCTAGTGATCTGTCTTGGAGAATATAAATCGGTTGTGTGGGGACTGTCTACAGCACAGTCTTGTAGGAATAATTGGGTATTCTATTTCAAACTAGAGGCTGAAGCTGCAGGGCCCACTGCCATGTTTTCTAGCTCATGGGAAGGGAGTTTGTGTTTGAAGAATGCTTTCCTTCTGGTTAGCTGGGATCAGGTGGGCAAGGGGGAGACATGGCACGTCTGCATTTACATAGAATTTTCATTTGGTTCATGCATTAACTTTTAAAGCTTCTAGGTTTGTAACACACTACTTGGTTTTATGAAACTCTCCTTATATTCCTTCTCTTGCTCCTCCACAGAGTGAGAAGAATACGAGGAGAGCCAACAAAACGAATTTGCTTATAAAAATTGAGTATTTAGTCTTACATGTTTAAACTTCAGTTACCTTCAAAGTATTCTCTATTTGATGCAATACACCTATTGAGAGGCTTTTTCCACTGCTCAAAACAGTTTTTGAACTCATCCATTTTGATGCCTTTTAGTGCTTCTGCCATTTCTTGTTTCACTTCTTCCACATCGACCACACATTTCCCTTTGAGGACTTTTTTCATCCAGGGAAGCAAAACAAAACAAAAGACATTCAGGGTGAGATTGGGTGAATAGGGAGGGTGGGGCACAGGGGCTCACGCTATTTTTGTCAAAAATTGCTGAACACTCAGTGCTGTGTGGGCAGTTGCCCTCGCAATCACCCATGAAATGGGCAAGCATCTTGAAAGAATCTCCTTAAAAAAAATTCCCTGAAGTTGAACACAACCTCTCACAACCCTAGCTGGTACACTGATGCTGTTGGATTCCTAAAAACACTTGCCTAGTGAGAAAAACCTGTATGTACTACAAGGGGCCAGCCCTCCAAAAGGTAATTCTGGTGGTTTTTGGGTCCCCCTTCATATGAGGCTGCACTAGGGGACCCCTTGAAGCCTAAAGCTGGAATCTGAGAACACTTGAACTCCCCTTTGCTTTCATGGCAGAATGAGCAGGACCCCTCAGCAGGCCTTGGGGGGTTCACTTGGGGTAGGGCCAAGAGGGGGCTTCGGTTTTATCATTTTCTCTGCTCTTGAGACCTTTTTGATGAGGAAAAGCAGAAGCATCTCTGAGTGGTTTTCCTGACTATTCCTACTTCCAGAGAGTGCTTCTAGCATGTCCATGCATGGAAGTGTGGACTATCATGCCAATGTGGGAGACCTGGTGCTGAATTCTCCCACGGGCCTAGCGAGATGAGTTTCACACAGGCTTGGGAGATTTGCTCAGACTTCTTTAACATGATGTGGCTTCTCTTGGATTTCCTTTTTTTTTTTTTGAGTTGGAATCTCACTCTGTCACTCAGACTGGAGTGCAGTGGCCGTTCCGGTGCTGGGATGACAGGCTGAGCCACTGAGCCGGCCTTGACATCCCTTTTATAAAAGGGGGTGAAGAGGGGAGTGGGGACAGGACTAGGGAGGGAGACGGTTACCTGGCAGCCACCCATGCCTTTTCACAGCCTCAGTGTTGAATGAGCAGCTGTACAGCTAAGTGAGCCCTTCAACCAATGCTCCCAAGAGCCTGAAAACTTGCTAGCACTGTGCTAAAAGCCCTGTAGTTAGTGTCTGGTTTCAAACCCCAGCTCCTCAGCTCCCTAGCTGAGTGTCCTCTGTTCTGTCGTCTGTCAATTACAGATCGTACCACCTCCTTCCACAGGATTAGGAGGATTGAATCTTTCCACTTATGTAAATCACTTTAGCCCAGCATAAGTGCTCAATAAATGCTTTGTTGTTGTTTGTAAAAGACAGATGCAGGCTGGGTCAGTGGCTCATGCCTGTAATCTCAGCACTTTGACCTCAGGCCAAGGCAGGAAGATTGCTCAAGCCCAGGAGTTCGAGACCAGCCTGGGCAAGATAGTGAGACTTAATCTCTACAAAAAAATGTTTAAAAAATTAGCCAGACATGGTGGTGCGCACCTGTATTCTCAGCTGCTCAGGAGGCCAAGGCAGAAGGATTGCCTGAGCCCAGGAGGTCGAGGCTGCGATGAGCCATGATTATGCCACTGCATTCCAGCCTGGGCGACAGACACAGTGAGACCCCCACATAAATAAATAGTAAAAATATAAGACAGATGCAGTCTCTACCCTCATGCCCTTTTTCCAGTAGCCTGGACAAAGGACTAGCCAGCCTTCCCATCTGCCAGATGACCATTGAGCCTCACATCCTCTGGTGAGGGCAGTTCATCTCACTTCAAGATGGTGCTCATTGTGGGAAAACACCTCCCTAGTCAGGCTAAGTCTTCCTCCCCCAGCCTCTGGCTCTCCTGAACAGAATATTAGCTATTTCGTCTACACAGACACCCTCAGCTATAGACAGTGGCCATCTATGTCTTCTCCTGACCACTCTCCCCAGACTCAATGCTCCTCTTCCTCAGTTCTTCCCTGTGTTATGTGGGTCAGTGCCCCCTCCTCCATTCTGGCTATTGGCTTTTGGTACCTGTCCTGGTGGGTCAGCATTCTGTTTATCACTATATTACTCACTTTCATAGTATAAATCAATACTCTAGATGTGCTCTGACAAATGGCTCCAACCCCCTTTCGTTCTGATTTCCAGTTCTCTGGCTACAAAGCCTGGGTCTCCACCAGCATCTTTAGTAACCTCATCTTGCTGTTTCACGATTAACCCTGGTCACTGACATTCCACACCCTTCCCACCTTCTACTCACCTGAGTGGAATTTTTGAACAAGAAGTTCAAAATGTATCCCTGTTCCACTTTATCTGGTCAGATTTTACCCATTACCTAAATATTTTTTGCAGAGGAGGGAGGACCTGATTGTTTTTAATTCACAGCTCACACAGCATTTAATATATGCCCATATATTACTTACTGTGTGTTAGGTACTGTTATAAACATTTGGATAAATTAATTTCACCTATATTCAGTCTCCACACTGTCACTATCCTCATTTTACAGATGACAAAACTGAGGCATAGAGAGGTTTTGTTCACATGGTGAACTGTATCTAGGTTCACACAGTACTAAATGGTAGAGGCAGTATTTGAACTCAGATATCTGGCTCTGTAGCCAGTGCTCATAATCTTTGGTAGAGTGCCTGTTGCCTGAACTGGCCCTTCTTGATTTTCCTGATTATGCATTTGATCACCGTGCCATCAAAGTTCTCATTTAAGGGATCATAATAGTATGAACAGAGCAAGCTTGGATGGAGCACTTCTCTCTACTGTAAGGACCTTTGTAGATGATCAGTGGTTGGTTTCCTGTTGTTTTTGGCGGGGAGGGGTGGGTAGGATACTGGTTGTTTAGTTCAAAACTGATCTGCACTAAATAATTTGGGCCCTATAAGTTGTTTGGTCATAGTAGCATCATGACTTTTCAACTCCTTGCTGAAATCCAGATAACATTTAATTATAGCATTCCTTAAACCTACTAGTCTATTCATCATATCACTAAAGGAAATATGTCAGACTTGTGATTGTAATTCTCAAGGGTAATTTTATAGGCACTCACCGTGTCAGTCTGATCAGAATTTTGCCTAGGATCTGCTGTTTTCACCAGATTTAGTTGTAGCATCCTTTTCCTCTCACCTTTTATTTTTCAGTTACATACTTTTTTTTTTGAGTCAGAGTCTCCCAGGCTAGAGGACAGTGGCACACTCACAGCCACCCAGCATCGACCTACTGGGCTCCAGCAATCCTTCTGCCTCAGCCTTCCAAGTAGCCAGAACTACAGGCGTGTACTACCACACCTGGCTAATTTTTTTTATTTTTTGTAGAGACGGGATCTCACCAAGCTGCCCAGGCTAATCTTGAGCCCGCGGGCTCAGGCAGTCCACTCTCCTCAGCCTCCCAAAGTGCTGAGATTACAGGCTGAGCCATTGAGCCCGGCCTACATACGTTTTATATTTACTTATTTTTATGTTCCCTTCTGAAAGCTGAAGCATCCCACTCTCCCTTCTCCAGAGATGCATGTGGAAGCTTTCTGAGCTGGTTCTCTCAGCCTGATCCTTACACTCTCCTGGGAAGGAGCTGGGCTAACCAGTGTGGGCCAGGCTGTGACCAGGGGACTCCTGGGGCAGCACTGGCTGCAGTTAGCAGTGTCCTCGTGCAGAGGTCACCACGAGGCAGGCGCCTGTGCTCTCCCCACAGTCCTGCCTGTCTGCCCAGAGTTGATGTTAGAGATGATAGGAGAGGTGGCTGGGAAACAAACCCCAAACCTCTTAGCCAATTAGTGAAAACTTGTATATTATTATTATTTTTCTTATTATCCTCATCTCTTCCATTTAAGACCTTAGGTTTTAAAGAGTCTTCTTTTGGGTTCTCTGCTTCAGTCAAACCTCATGAAAGATCATCCTTTTTCATTTTTTAGTGTGAAACCTCTACTTACCAAGATTCACTTTTGGAGAGAGATCAGGTTCAGACCATTTAATTGTGCACTCCTTCCTCCATCCCACCGTGCCTCTCACTAAAGCAGAGCTGAAACCTCCCCACACAGATAGTACCTAACCCCACAGAGACTGTATTTTTCCTGTACGTACATACCTGTGACAAAGTTTAATTTGTAAATTAGGCCACTACAGTAGTGGGACACTGCCGGGGGGGCACATAACATCAATATGGGTACCCATATTTTACCTGTATGATGACCACGTATGTTCCTAACACTCATTTGTACCCCACATTTTTAAAATAAAATAATTTTAAAAATTAATTCAGTCACCAAACTGTAACAATAATAACCAATAATAAAATAGCAGTTATAACAATATAATGTAATAATAGTTGTGTGAATGTGGTCTTTCTCTCTAAATATCTCATGTACCATACTCACCTATTTGCAGACCACAATAGACCTCAGCTCACTGAAACTATAGACAGTGAAACTGTGGATAAGAGGAGACTGCACTCATGCATTCATCAATAGACACTTAAGTTTTTCCTCATCTTGACTGTTGTGAATAATGCAGCAGTGAACATGGGAGTGTAGATATCTTTATGAGGTGGTGATTTCATTTCCTCCAGGAATATACTCAGAAGAGGGATTGCTGGGGCATATAGTACTTCTATTTTAATTTCCTTAGGAACTTCCATGCATAGTGGCTGCACCAATTGTATTCCTATCAATGATGCGAAAGGGTTCCCTTTTCTCCACACCCTAACAGATATGAGTTAAGATCTCATAGTACTTTTGATTTGCATTTCCCTGGTGATTAATGATATTGAGCACCTTTTCACATGCCTACTGGCCATTCTTTTGTCTTGTCTGGAGAAATGTCTGTTCAGGTCTTTTGCTCATTTTTCAGTTGGGTTGTCTGTTTTTCTACTGTTGAGTTGTATGAGTTTAGACATTTTGATGCTAACCCCTTCTCAGATATGTGGGGTCCACAGGCTGCCATTTTATTTTGTTGATTGTTTCCTTTGCTGTGCAGAAGATTTTTAGTTTTGATGTAGTCTTATTTATTTATTTTTTTGTTTTTGTGGCCTGAACTTTTGGTGTGACATCCATTGACTGTGCATGGTAAAAATATGTAAGCCTGCAGCTGGCATATGTATATTTATTTATTTATAACAGTGGTCCTCAAAATGTGATTCATGGACCCGACCCTGTCAGAGGATATGTAAGACTGAGCTTATTTTCATAAGGATACCAAGATGTTACTGCCTCTCTCACTATGTTGACATTTGTAAAAGCACTGATGGATAAAATTGCTGTCTTGGTGCAGAGCAAGGCAGTGCTACCAAATTATACCACAGTCACTGTATTCCTCTGTGCTCTCACAGTTTTTTAAAAAAAAACTTAAGAATGTCTTTGAGGCTAGGCATGGTGATGCTTATCTGTAGTACCAACTACTTGGGAGGCTGAAGCAGAAGGATCGCTTGAGTCCAGGAGTTCAAGGCTGTAGTGAGCTATGATCGTGCCTGAGTGACAAAGCAAGACCCCATCTCTTAAAACAAAAACAAACAAAAGTCTTTGAAAAGGTGAAAATTTTTATTTTATTAAATCTCAACTTGAATATACATATTTTAAATATTTTGTGTAACAAAATAGGAAGTAGATATAAATACTTCTACTGCTTATTAAAGTAGGATGGTCCGTGGGAGAAAAAGCTCTTAGGTGTTTGGCTTGCAGCCTAAACTTGCCTCTTCTTCCATGATGTGACATTTGCTTGAAAAATGTTCTTGATTGCCTGTCTTTTAAAGTCATCTCCCCAACCCCTACCCCAAGGAACCAGCAAGGAAGAATTAAGGAGCATAAGAAAAATATAGACAGAGTATGGTAGCTCATGCCCATAGCCCCAACTACTCCAGAGGCTGAGATGGGAGGATCGCTTGAAGCCAGGAGTTTGAGACCAGCCTGGGCAATGTAGCGAGACCCCATCTCTACAAAAAATTTAAAAAATAGCCAGTCATGGAGGCATAGGCCTGTAGTTCCAGCTACTTGGGAAGCTGAGGCAGGAGGATCACTTGAGCCCAAGAGGTCAATGTTATAGTGAGTTCTGACTGTGTCACTACACTCTAGCCTCAGTGACAGAGTAAGACCCTGTCTCAAAAAAAAAAAAAAGTACAATGAAGAGGTTGTTCTAACTGAGGCATGGTTGTGGAGAGAGCACGGGCCATCAGCCTAGACTTAACCCAATCTCGGCGTGGGGACACTGCTAATGGCAGCCAGTGCTGCCCAAGAACCACCCAGGCATAGCCTGGCCCACTCTGGTGATCCCACCTCCTTCCCAGGAGAGTTTGAGGGTTGGCCTGGGAGAAGCAGCTCAGCAAGTGCCTCTCTAGAGAAAGGCAAAGGTGGTGTTTCAGCTTTCAAAGGTACAGGGAAAAGGATCTCACAACCAAACCTGGTGGGTGAAGCAAAGATCCCAGGCACAGCTCTCAACAGTTACCAAAGTAATAACATGTGGAGTACCTGAAAAAGAGAGAATTAAAATCACAAGGCATGACCACATGATCTGGATACTTGACAGATATTTTCCCAAAAAGTGAATGAAATGAAGCTCAAGAAAAATATTTGACAGTGTTAGTTGCCAACAAAAACATCCCCAGACTTCCAAGTGAAAATTAGAATTTGGAAAACTTTCATGCTCCATCATGAACTTGATAGTCCTAACAGAGCCACTGCTCTGTATCTGTGGCCTCAACTAACAGCACATCAAACATATCTGAAAAATATAAGGATAGTTTCATCTGTACTGAACATATGCAGACTTTCTTCTTGCCATTATTTCCTTAACAATACAGTGTGACAACTCTTGACTTAGCATTTACATTATATTAAGTATTATAAGTAATCCAGAGATGATTAAAACAAGAGGATGTGTGTAGGTTATGGGCAAATACTGCGCCATTTTGTACAAGGGACTTGAGCATCCATGGGTTTTGGTTGTCCTGGAACCAACCCCACACAGATGCCGTGGGACAACTGTACTTAGCAATTTCTCTGATAAGGTCAGTGGTGATATCAACAAATGTGATTTCTAAATATTATACTGAAATGGATCAAAATTTGGAAAACCTATATAACTCGGTAAAGCAGTATTTTTGTAGCTGCAGAATCACACATGGATAAAGGAGCATTCAAAATGCAGGTGGGCCCGAAAGAATAAGAGAATAGTTCCAGATTCCACATTACAACTGACATTTAAGAAACTACCACTTGTTGACTTTTAGTATGGGATCAAAGTAGAACATCAGTAGCTCTCTGAAAGTCTATTTAAATACTCTTCCCTTCTCCAATTACATATCTCTGTGAAGATGGATTTTTCTTAATTTATTTCATCCAGGATATATCACACAACATATTGAAAGCAGAAGTAGATATGAGATTTTAGCTGTCTTTTATTAAGACAGAATTTAAAAGATTTTCAAAAACATAAAATATTGTCACTCTTCTGACTAAATTTTTGTCATGAAAAACATCTTTTTAAAAATAAAAATGTTACTTATGTAAACATATGTGTGCTTTTAAATAGAATTAATATTTTGAAAAGTTCTGTTTTAATTTTTGTTTGTTTGTTTTTTTGAGTTTGAGTCTCACTCCATTGCCCAGGCTGGAGTGCAGTAGCACACTCACGGCCACCCCAGCGTCCACCTGCTGGAATCTGGTGATCCTTCCGCCTCAGCCTTCCAAGTAGCTGGAACTACAGGCGCATGCTGCCACACCCAGCTAATTTTTTATTTATTGTAGAGATAGGTCTCGCCAAGTTGACCAGGCTGGTCTCGAACTCACAGGCTCAGGCAATCCACTCACCTTAGCCTCCCAAAGCACTGGGATTATAGACTGAGCCACCGAGCCCGGTCATGTTTTAATTTCTAATATCAAGAATCAATAGAAATAGTCCACATAAACAAAAGCTATTTAGGTTTCTTAATTTAGAGTGTTAAAGGGATTTGGAAACCAAAAAGTTTGAGAACATTCAGTTTGGACAGTACATACCTATATTATTTGTTCATGCATTAAGACATACACGTAAGCCAGGCTCGGTGGCTCAGCCCGTAATCCCACGCCTTGGGAGGTTGAGGTGAGTGGATTGCCTGAGCCCGCAGGTTTGAGACCCGCCTGGGCAACTTGGTGAGACCTCATCTCTACAATAAATCAAAAAATTAGCCGGGTGTGGTAGCGCACGCCTGTAGTTCCAGCTACTTGGAAGGCTGAGGCGGAAGGATCGCCGGAGCCCAGCAGGTCGAGGCTGCGGTGACCGGGAGCGGCCACTGCACTTTAGCCTGGGCAACAGAGTGACACTCCAACTCAAAAAAAAAAAAAAAAGATTTGGTGGCTGAGTCAAAGCAAAGATGAGGAAAATAATAACAATAGCTAACAGTTACACGCCATGTACCCGGGCTGTTCTAGCCCTGTGTGTTTGCGAACTCATAACCACACATTGGGATAGACAATAGACACTACTTAAAAAAAAAGGTGGAATAAACAAAGACTTAATTTTTTTACTTATTTGAGTCAGAGTCTCACTCTGTTGTTCAGGCTAGAGTGAGAGTGCAGTGGCACCATCATAGCTCATGGCAGCCTCGATCTCCTGGGCTCAGGCAACGGACTAGGTGTGCACCACCACGCCCGGCTAATTTTTTTTGAATGGCTTTTGTAGAGGCGAGGTCTCACTTTGTTGCCCATGTTAGTAGTCTCAACCTCCTGGCCTCAAGTGATCCTCCCGCCTTGGCCTCCCAAAGTGGCTGAGATGACAGGCGTGAGCCCCTTTGCCCAGCTGAGACTACTATCCTCATTTGACAGAAGGAGAAATCAAAGCACAAGGAGGTGTATGAGTGCCCCAAGGTCACACGGAGAGGTAGGATTTGAACCCCCGAGCCTGCGTCCCCACCATGTATCTACGCCCCACTGCTGGCCCAGGACCTGCTAGAGCTGTGGCTGTGTGGTGGTGGTGATGGGGGCCGGGTTCTGGAGGCGCTTGTGGGCTGGCTAAGGGTTTTGGACTGTGACCTAAGGAGGAGCCTGTGTGATTGGAGGGTTTGGCTTACCTGGGCCCCTGTGTGGGTGGTATTGATGTGATTCGGTTGGCTTTTCCTTTTGAAGGGCCCAGGGCCCTTGATCTGTCTGGCTGAGGTACCCAAAAGAACCGAGGATTGTGCCTTATATGCCCAGCAGGATGGAGGGGCAGGGTGGGGATCTGGGGGAGAACGGCTTCTCCTCCTGCATGGCCTCTGTCCCTTAGAGAGGGCATGTGGGCAGCCTGGACACCTTGACTCTGAGCCCAGATCCCCGCTCCTCCTCACTCCTGCACATCCCGACTGACCCGCATTCTCACTGGGCTGTGATCTGGCGGCCGTAAGGCTGGCTCGCCGGTGGCTCACCAGGGGCGGCTGTCTTAGAGGTGGCGTGCATGATGGCGGCGAACGCATCCCTCACCCTACGCTCGCCAGGGACGCGCTCACCGTGCCTTTTGTGTGCCTGTGTTAATTGGATTGCCACGGTGACCTTCTGGACTTGGCAGTCCCTGTCCCTGTTTTCAAGATGAGGACTCACGAGTAGACAAGCCACTTGCCCCAGATCGCTGGCAGTATGACACCAGGGCTCATTACCTTAATTGCTCTGTTGGTGAGACACAGACAACTCCCTGGAAGAGGCCCCAAGGCAGGTGGTGGGGGTAGTGGAAGATCTTGGTTGAAGGTTCAGACGTGACGGCAAAGATACTCTCAGACTTGTTTGAGCAAAGTGGACGTGGTTCCTTAGGGACAGGTTGCCACGGATGATGCTGGGGTTAGGAATTTTAGATCGGGGAAGGCTCTTAAAAGCCACCCAGACTCAGCTCCTCACTTTACAAAAGAGGGACTGCCATCCTCGAACAGAACTAAGGAGGGACAGGGGTGTCATGTCTGAGGCTGCTTCCAAATGAGAGGTCTTTGCAACCCGCGGAAAATAATGCGAACCGCAGTGACCCAGGAGGTCGAAAGATGCGTGGGGTCAGAGGTGGTGGGTGACGCCCCAGGCAGCAGTTTGGCTTCACACGTCGCCTTCCGCACCCCCAAAATAAGTAGGCCTGGGGCTCGTTAGCACCCCTTCCAGGGCTAGCTCTCTGGTCTCAGTCCTGAAGCTGGTCTGGCGGCAAGGCCCAGGGGCTCACAGGGCGGTCAGGCCAAGGATGGATTGGAACCCAGGAGTCTGGACCCGGGTCTGGACCTCCCCATGGACGCAGCGCCACCCCGGGCCCCCCCACCCCTGTCCCTGGACCTCTCGGTTCCTCTCTCCCTTCCCGAGCACCCCCGTCTCTGTTTTCTCTTGCCTCTCTGGCTTTGATCACATCTGGAGTGTTTTGCAGAGTTGATGAGTGTGTGTTTTCCTGTGGGGACACATGGTGTCTATCAGAGGCACTTAAGAAGCTCTGGACGACGAGTGGAAACGTCTGCGTGGCATCTCGGGGCCAGCCGGCCTGGGGGCTGGGTGGCAGCTGCATAACAGGGGGACCTGGCGGGAGGGCCGGGGACTCTCCAGGAAGGCCCAGAGGCCCGGCCAGGGCACGGCTGCTCCACATGGCTTTGGGTTGTCAGGTGGGGCGGGGAGTGTGTACGTGTGTGCGTGAAATAAGACGGTGGGGTCCCTCTGCCTTGTTGCCACGGGAGACCGCTGTTCACGGTGACTGGGGCTCTTATCTGCATGCCCAGGGACATGCACCGATGGCGTGTCCCCTGCAAGTGGACGTTAGGGGGTGCAAGGAGCACAGCAGGGGGTGCTGTGAGAAGAGACGGTTCTCTTCGGCGTGGGCTGGCAGGACCCGTGACGGCGAGGATGGATGATCCAAGTGGGCTTCTCCTGGTGAGCGAGCCGGGAACGTGCCCACCCCTCTGTCTCCTGATGAGAACTCACCATGCCGTCCCTCAGTATCTCTCCCCCAGTGTTAGCCTTTCCTCCTCAGAGTCCCTGGAAGTGGGCTTGGGAGAGTCTGGATCATTCTGTGTAGGTGAGAGCGCATTCGGCGGGGAGGATGGTGGCGGTCAAGCAGCCGGCAGACTTTGTGAGAATGAGTATGAAGGACTGAGGTCACACGTGCCCTCCTGTCTCTGTTCTTCCTTTTCGTGGATGGGAGGGTGGGGGAGGCAGACCCGGGCAGCCATTCGCTGGGGGCTTGGCTCCTGGCGAGGTGTTTCAGAGCCCGTCATCCCTCCACCCCCAGGCTGTCTTCCCTCACCCCACAGGGCCCGGTGTCTGTCTTCGAGCTTCACAGCCGCATGTGTCTCCTTCGAAGCCTCTCTCCGGTCCCGTTGGACGTCCTCCTCCTCCAGCCGCCCCCAGCCTTTGTCTTCTTCTCCTCCCGTCCCCGTCCTTTGCAATTCATCCCAGCCACGGTCTCCATTCACTCCCAGTGACGTCTTCCGGCCTGGAGGACAAGTTGCCACCGTCTGGGCCTTCAGGAGGTGGTCGTGGAAAGTGATAGAAGGTATTTATAGGTCCGTGGCTGGGGTGGGGCCGTGGAACGCCAAGCAGAGTTCAGCCTGGAAGGTTGCGGATGCTCGTGCAACGCCAACAGAAAACAGCCCTGCCCACCCATGGCTCAAATTAAGCTGCAGATGCCCCAGACTCGGGGTTAGGAACGTAAACAACTGGCGAGTTGTAGACTTCAAGCGAGGAGCAAACTCGGCGGGGGAGAGGCTTGGCGAAGGGCTGGCTGGCGGCGGATTTTTCCAACTGATGTTTTTCCAAGAGGCGTCCCCGACGTCTTGGATTCAGGGACCAGAGCACCTCTCTTGGGGAGCACAGCTGGGAGTGTGTCTCCTTCTCCACTGGGAGGCAGGGAGGGGAGAAGGGGGGAACGTTTTCTGGCCCATCTTTCATGGAGTTTGTCCTGCTCGGGGAGGGGCCTTAGGAGGAGGACGGAGAGCCGAGTGAAAAGCCTGGGGAGTCACCTCAGGGAAGTCTCTGACGCGTAGGTTCCTGCCTTGTTTGAGGCAGAGTCCAAGAGGCTGTGACCAGGGCTCAAGCTCGACAGACCTGGCCCCTCCAGTGAGGGATGTCCCTAGCTACCCCCGCCGACCTTACAGCCAGGCTCAAGGGTGGCTCTGGCTTCTCCGCTTTCTACATCACCTGCTACCCGTGGAAGTGAGCGGCAGGAGTGTTCACAGGAGGGTTTACACAAAATACGCACTCAGGCTACACATTCGCCCGCACCCTGGCACGCCGCCATGATGTTTCCTAAAAGCGGGGTTTGCTTGTTTGTGTTTTATCTCCTGCCCTTCCCAGCTCCCCCGGGGGCACAGACGATAAAGAACAAAGGCAGGGCCCCTGGACCAACACGGTGTGACTGGCACAGTCATTCATTCACTCATCATTCAGTCTACTCAGTGATTCAACAAGTACCTACGCTGTGTTGGGAAACAGGCCAGACCGTGGTAACCAGAAATCCTGGCCCTCGAGAAGCTTGTAGTCAAGTTGGAGAAAAAGATAAGTCGGTGGTCAGCTTCAGACGCATGATGACCGTAGTGGCTCTCAGAGGTACGGAAGAGAGGCTCTGAACCGGTCAGAGGAGGCCTCCTGGGTGTCGCCGTGGCTGAGCTGAGTTCTGAATAACGACTTGCTGTGAGTGGGGTGTGGAGAGGAAGAGGGGCTTTCCAGGCGGGGGGAACATTGGGAAGTAAGGAGGGGTGAAAAGGGACATTCACGCAGGGGTTGGAAGGAGCTGAGCGTGGCTGGGAGGCAGAGTGTGCGTGAGGTTGGGTGGGATGTGGAACAGGAAAGATGGGCAGAGTCACACCACGGAGCCAGCCTTGGCCACTCAGCTAGAGGGACGTGGAAGGACTTCA
This sequence comes from Tarsius wallacei, assembly GCA_963574415.1. Taxonomy (NCBI): domain Eukaryota; kingdom Metazoa; phylum Chordata; class Mammalia; order Primates; family Tarsiidae; genus Tarsius; species Tarsius wallacei. Next base: position 2,775 of record CAUYQG010081331.1, on the reverse strand, counting down.
AGCAGGAAACTGTTAGGACAGAACTTTAAGAGTGTTGCTTGAGGGACAGAAAACGTTTCCCCTAGTTACTGTCCCCGGAAGTAGCTCATAGCCAGTGCAAAGCAAGGCTGTGCAGACGTGAGGCAGAGGCTGGCCCTCTGGTGGGAGGGGTGGTGCCAGCTGGGAGAGGGGTTATAACTTCTCGAGAGGAGAGCCTCAGAGGAGGAGACGGAGGCTCAGGAAAGGAAACTCAACAGCCCAGGGCCACACAGCTAATTAGTGCCAGCACGGGGTTGTCTGAGTGGTAGCAAAACAGAAATGAAACCTCACAGCCATGCTCAAGGGTGGGCCCGGCTTCTCTGCTTTCTACATTACCTGCTACCTGTGGAAATGAGCGGCAGGAGTGTTCACAGGAAGGTTTATACAAAATACACACGCAGGCTACACATTCACCCTCACCCTGGCACGCTGCCATGATGCTTCCTAAAAGCGGGGTTTGCTTGTTTGTGTTTTATCTCCTTCCGTCCCCAGCTCCCCTGGGGGTACAGATGGTAAAGAACAAAGGTAGGACCCCTGGGCCAGCATCAGTCAGGGGGCTGTGTCGAGGGCTCTGGGTCCTTGAAAATGGGAAGCCTGTTTATCAGATTTTCAACGAAGGCACATCTGGATAAAGTCGTTACCTCGAAAGACAACAGAATCAAGATCCAAAATGTTCTTGACAGGACCAAATCCCGAGCCAAAACCAACAAAGTGAGTGTAATCGTGGTAGATGCAAAGTCAGTTAATAGCATGCAGGACAGAGAGAGCCAGCTTGACAGGTATTTTTCTGTTTTTTTTCTTTTTCTGTTGGGTGGAGTAGAGGTGAGTTGGGCACTGCTGAACACGAGCTCTCAGGGTGTTGCCAGAGCAGGAGCTTGTCTTACCCTGCAGTGAGGAACTCGTGGGAAGGAGATAGTGGGGAATGATGGTGGCGCCACCTTGGAGCTGTCAGTCCACCCTGGAGGGTGGTGTTCCGCTCCGGGCCCCTCGTGGGAGTGGCAGATGGGCACTCGAGAATAGGCACAGCTGTGGCAAACTGGGGATCCCGGGGAAGATTTCAGCCAGTCGACATTTTTAAAAAGTTGGTTCCAGAGATGTTTTACAAACGTTCAATGTGAATATTTTCAACTGGAGCCCATGCTCCCTGGGTCCCTAGAGCTCCCAATCTCTCTTCTTGTCTTCTATCCAGTCCAGAGGCTTCCACTTCCACTGTTCCGTTTAAACTGATGACCTTAGGTTAAAACAATGGCTCCTAGCTTTAGCAGTGCTCCAGAATCATCTGAGAAATCTTTAAAATACAGGTTGCCTGCTTCTACATCTGGCCATGATAGAGTGATTGGTATAAAACCAGCTTTTCTGCCATAAGCATATATATATATATTATTTATCTGTAACTGTTTTTAGACATAGACAATAAGCAGGTAATCTCCAAAAAAACAAGATTAGCCCTACAGTGGCTCTGAACAAGTGCGAAATAAATAGCGAGATGGCAGACTTAAACCCAACCATCTCGACAAATACATTAAGCATAAGTGGCCTAAACATAAATTAAGGGGCAGAAATTGTCACGATACAGTGAAAATGTGATACCTAATTACATGCCGCCTGCCAGAAACACACTTTAAATATAAAATCATACACCTCCTAAAAGTAAAAGGATGAGAAAAGTTATGACATGCAGACACCAATCAAAAGAAAGCTGAGGTGACTATATTAATATCAGGCAATGTAGGCTTCGGGACAGGAATATTATTAGAGACGTGGGTAATATTTATATCAATAAGGGGGTCGATTCGTTAAGAAGATACGACAATCCTAAAACTGCGTGTCCTTAATCAAAGAGCTTCAATGTAGATGGAGGAAAAACGGACGAAACCAAAAGGAAAAATAGACAAACCCATTGTATTTGGTGATTTCTACTGTTTCTGATTCTGCAACCGGTAGAATAAGTAGACAATCGGTAAGGATATAGTATACTTGAACGATGTTACGAATGAACTTGTCCTAGTTGATATTTATGAACCACTCACCCTATCGGCAACAAGCACATTATTCTTTTTATGGGCACAGGTACCGTCTACCAACCTAGACCCCATTCTAGCCCCTAAAACAAATTCCAGCGATTTTAGAGAATGAAGATTGTCCAGCACATGTCCCTGGACAAAATGGAATTAAGTTCAAGACCACAACAAATAAGGCCCACCCACAGACCATCTTGCCTGCTGCTTTGCATGCAGGCAGGACACACGTCATTTGTCCCCTGCAAGCTGACCCAAGCCAATTCAGTCATGCGCCATACTTCTTGGTCAGACAGTGGTGGTCCCCGAAGAAGTTTTGAAGTAAGTGCCATGTCTGGACTAAACATTGATTAGCAAGCATGAAAAAAGAGGTAGTTGGGCGACCCCTTTGGGTCCCCTTCCACCGTGGGAGCATTTCTGTTCTCTCAATAAATCTTGCTTTGAAAAAAAAGAGCCGGGCTTGGTGGCTCAGCCTGTAATCCCGCGCCTTGGGAGGCTGAGGTGAGTGGATTGCCTGAGCCCGCGGGTTCGAGACCCGCCTGGGCAACTTGGCGAGACCTCATCTCTACAATAAATCAAAAAATCAGCCGGACGTGGTAGCGCGCGCCTGTAGTTCCAGCTACTTGGAAGGCTGAGGCGGAAGGATTGCCGGAGCCCAGCAGTTCGAGGCCGCGGTGGCCGGGAGCGGCCACTGCACTTCAGTCTGGGCGACAGAGTGAGACTCCAAGCCCGGCTCTTT
>CAUYQG010081329.1:0-22900 GCA_963574415.1 Tarsius wallacei | reverse complement strand
TCCCCTGGGATGGGAGAGCGGGCGGGCCATCTGAGCAGCTCTGGCTAATCCCACCACCGTGCCCAGTCGGTCCTTACTGGGCCGTGCCGTCCTCCAGCGCTGGCTGGACCTGGAGCAGCGCTGGCATCTCTGCTCCCTCTTCTCCTGGAGACCCCAGGTTGGAAGACGGGAAACCCGGGTAGAAACTTTCCATCAAGAGAAAATGAAGAGGGTGGACATGGTCAGGGAGAACCAGAACAGATGATCTGCACGTCCTGGGGAGGAATCAGGGGGAAGGGGTGGCTTTGCTTCGCTGGAGAGCCATAAGGACAAGCCCAAGAGGGAGGGGAGGTCCAGGTAGTGAGGGATGTCTCAGAGGCAAGGGCAGGAAGAGAGACATGATGGCCAACAGTGCTGGAGAAGGGTCCTCATGGAACGTGCGCCCCAGAGCCTAGGACTTGGGCGGGGGCCGTGAGAAAGGCAGTGAGGGAGAGACTCCAACCCCCCCCCAAAAGCTGCCTCCTGCTGGGCGGGGAGAGGGGAGGGGCAGAGAGGGCAGATGGAAACACCCCAGGAGTGACATGGGGTAAGCCTCAGTCCTGAAGACACTGCTTCCTCTGTCCCACCCCCACCAGGAACGACATGTCGGAATGAGCGCGCCGCAGCTGCGTGGGGGGCAAGGCCTTCCCGACGACGTGGAAGTGTGTCACGTGTCTTGCTGAGCTGAGGAGTCTTTTTTCGTAGATGTCCCTTGGACCTCAGAAAAGTCTTTGACTCAAGGTACTCATCAATAAAAAGGAAGGAGAAGAGGAAGAGGAAGAGGGGAGAGGAGGGAAGGAGGAGGGAGAGGATGGGAGAAGGCAAAAACAAAAACAATTGACGCCGAAGCTTCTCCTGGAGCGAGAACACCAGGCAATGTTTGATTCTTTCGTAGTCCTTCGGAGAACAGAACGGTGTGAATGTTGCTGGACAGGTGTTTTTTAAAAATGAAAAACAGAGCGTGTAAAATCGTATCCAGGCCTCACAACAACTAATATTTGAGCATTCACAGCTGGGTTTGCGGGTCTCGAGGGAGAGGGCTGGGCCAGGGAGGAGGTGGGAGAGAGAGCTCCTTAGACAGCAAGGCGGGAAGCCTCTCGGTCCCAGAGACAAGAGAGCCGGAGGAGTCTACCCCTCCGCATTGGAGAACGCAGAAGCCTTCCCACACGTGCAAACCTGTAAGCTCTCGTTATTCATGAGGCAAGTGGACAGAAACAGCCCCAGCAGCCAGCAGGGGAGCTGGGGCCCAGCTGAGTGTGCATGGGGGAGGCTGAGGCTGGGAACGGAAGCCAAGGACAGAAGGGACCCGAGGGAGGCCCACGGAGGCAGGAGCTCCGGGTGGAGGCTGGTCACCACGGCAGCTGGGATGTGGGAAGGAGGCTGGCAGAGGGGGGCTGCTCGCCCTGTGGGTGGGGACGGCAAGAAACATGAGTGGGAGGCTTCTGGCTCCTTTTCATTCCAGAGGGCCTGAGGGCGAAAGGGGAGGGGTGCCCTGCGGCTGGGCCGAATGGACCCCTCTTGAGCCAGGTCTGGGCTCTGCTCTCATAACTCTTGTAGGTCCTGCAGCATTCCAAGTCCCTCCCTGATCCTTTCAGAGTTTCGTTCTAATGAAGGATTCTGCTGTCCTGCAACGGGTGAACAGGTCTCGGGCCTCTGCCCAAGCACCTCTGCTTTTTCCTGTGTGTGTTGCTCTGGACTCTGGGTTCCTGCCGAGCGACAGAAGCCTGTCTGCTCCCCTAAGGGAATGCATGGATTCGTTGGCCAGGGCCACCATGACAAAGTAGAGACTAGGATGCTTAAACAACAGAAAGTTCTCACAGTCTGGAGGCCAGAAGTCCAGGATCAAGGTGTCTTCTGAGGCCTCTGCTTGCCTCGTAGATGGCCATCTTCTTTCTGCCTGTGTCCTCACACTGTCGTGTGTGTGTGTGTGTGTGTGTGTGTGTGTGTGTGTGTGTCCAAATTTCCTCTTTTTATAAGGACATCAGTTACGTTGGATCAGGGCTCACCCAGTGACCTCATTTTAACTTAATCACTTCTTTAGAGACCCTGTCTCCAAATGGTAACATCCTGAGATACTGGGGGCTAGGACTTCCATGGATGGATTCGAGAGGGGACATAATTCAGCCCTCAGCGACGTACAGCGGATCAGTCCCCAGCTGCCCACACGGACCCTCCTCTAAGCCCCCTATGCTGGCCACCAGGGCAGAAAGCAGACAGTCCCTTGGTGGAGTTCACCTCAGTTCACCTCTCACGCATCTTCTATTTCTCGTCTTTCTCCTCCTGCTTGGGCAAGGCCTACTGTGTCCTGCCCCCTGAATCTCAGACAGCAAGTGGGACCCAGGCCCAAGAAGACGGGGACGTGGTGGTTGTCATTGACAATTGATAACCCCCTTCTGCTTTCCCCAGTCCTTGGGACTTAGCAGCGGGGGGTGGGGGGACACTGGGGGAGAAGCGCAGGATTTTGATTGACTTTAGTGGCAACGACTGTCAGGGACTGTCAGGGACACCTGAGGCTAAGCCACCACTGAGGAAGGGCGAAGCGAGGGCACACAGGCCAGGAGAGCTGGTAGCTCACGGGAAGGGAAGTAGGGTTTCAATTCTGCCACACCGGACTTCGGAACACTGCACACACCTTGCATCGTGTCAGCCCCATGAGTGAGGAGGGCGTCCTCATTGACTGCAGTCACAGAAGCAAACAGAGGCCCAGAGGGGCCTGGTGACTTCCAGCCACCACAACCGGCAGGAAGAGGTCATGGGGTTTGAACCCAGGTTTGTCCAGCTCGCCAGTCCCCCTCTGCCGTCCTTCCTGTCCCAGTTGTCTGGCTATCTCTGCATGTCAAGGCCCCAAGATGGAGGCTCCTGAGGTTACCAGGTGTCAACATCAGGCGCAAGACCAGCAATCTCGGATGTCAGGGAAGGTTTCGAAGATCCGGCACAACCTAGGGCGCTGTAATGAGCGTGACGCCAGGAAGCCCACGTGATGGGCTGTTTGGAAGGACAGGTGGTCTTCTGAATTTAGGCAGAAGGCTCGTTTAATCAATGCTCCCACCGTGGGAGCATTAGGTGTGCTTTCGACACTCCCCTCAGGGGTGTCATACCAGGGTATAGGCTCCCAGGTCTGGCAGGGAAGGTAAAAGCCATGCTTGTCCAGATGAGACAGACATGGAGGTGACTCTTGAATGCCTCAAATGCCTATATTGAGGAAGATGCTTCCCTTCAGGGTCAGCCAAGGTCAAAGCAGAGAGCAACAAGCAGGTGAGGATGCATTCAGGTCAGTTGGGCCCAACCTGGCCCTGCCATGGCCCTTAGAAGCAGCACATGGTCGGGGCAACCTGGAAGAGAGTTCTCAGCAAGAACTGGGGTGGGGCTGGATCTGGAGAGGGCCACACGTCTCCCCCAGAAGGGCTTCTCGACGAACGGCTTGGTGGGACCCCCAGGCCAAGGAGGGAGCTTACTCTTGAGGACCCATCTATGTCCAGGGTGATGGTGATCACAAGCACATAGGGGCCAGACTTCCTAGGTTTGCTGTGGGACCTTGGCCATGGGCCGACCTTACCCGTGGCTTAGTTTTCTCATCTGTAAAATGGGGATAAACACAGCACCCATCTCACTGAGAAAACTGATAGGCCATTACAGGCCAACCTCTGAGCATTCGCTACCAGTGACTGCATCGCAGGACACGGTTCTACCCTCTCGGCAGCTTGAGCACTCCTTGGCGAGGCAACTAGAGGCAGAGGCTGGAAGTTCAGAACCTAATGGGGGAAGAACTGCTCTGTAAAAGAAAAGGGAGGCGTTGGTCAGTTGCATTGGAAGGGGTGGGGGGGGAGGGGAGGACAGAGCCAGGGTCAGGAGAGTGGGGGAAGCCAGGGGGCATGGAAGGTGGGAGGTTGCCCCAACTCTGCCTCCCTCGAGTCTTACAACACTCGCAAAGTCCCCAGGTTCAGTGGGTGGTTCTGGGGAAACCGTGAAGGGCTGTGTTTTGTATCCATGTCTGCCCAGGTGACGTCCCCGGTGGCCACAGGCATGACACTGAGGTTTCGAGGCAAGTTTTCCTGAATCTCCAAGGGGCCAGGATTATATATTCGCCCCTGGGCACTACTAGTCCTCACGAAGCAGCTGGAGCCCAAAAGAGTGAGCAGGTGATGTGTCCCAAGGAGGGTGACATCCAGCATCACAATAAAACCGAGTCAACTCCAACCTGAAGTCTAGGCTCGTGGCTCCAACATGGCCCTTGGCTACCTCCCCAGGTCATCTCGTCACGTCTCAAATGGCAAAGACAATTGGATGTCAGAGACGGTTTGGGTCTCCACTCAGAACGGTGACTGTTATGGAATTCCTGGTACAAGCGCCTTCCGGGCTCAGGGAAAATTTCCCCCGTGGCTGCATGCCCACGCCTCCCCCTGCCCCCATACCACTGAATCCTGTGCAACTGTCTCGTGGGCCGTGATGGAATTTTATCAGGGTTCCCTGTAACTGGATTGCTTATTTGCAGCCTTCCGCTGCCGCCGGCGGCTCCAGATAAAGAATGCAGAGTATGAGCTTCGGTGTCACAAACTGTGCCTGGTCACCATCCATCATCCTGTCAAGACATCACTCCAGACAGCCCGGCTTCAAGCAGAATCAGGCTGGGGTTTTTCCTCCCAAGAATAACAAACAGCACCAAGTCAGGTTAGGGCGCCTCTGCATCCCCCCTTCATCACAGGTGAATGGATTTAGAGCTCCCCCATGTTGTCCAGCCAGCCCTCCTCCACTTCCTTAGGGTCTGAAGTCGCAAAAGTCTGTTTCTAGAAGCTTCCAAATGTCACAGCGGGTTTGTCCAGCCCTTGGCAGGTGGGATATAGAGACTGGCATAACAAGACTTCTTTGCACGTAGAGAGCATTTACAAAATCCACCCGTGCACATTATCCCATGGATCTTGACGACCACCCTGTAAGGGAGGGATTGTTATTCCCCGGTTGACGGAGGAGCCATGAGGGTCAGAGAAGTTGAATGACTTCTCCAAGGTCACCCAGCAAGTTGAGGCTTGCAGCCAGTTCTTTGAACTCTAAACCATGCACTCTTTCTGCTGCTTCTGTCACAGTTGTCTTTTCTTCCCAGACTCCTCCTCTCCTCAACCCATGTCCTTCTGTGGCTGTCTGTCCTTCCATACCTAGGCCTCAAGCATGGAGAAGGGCTGGTCATCTCAGCAGCTGCACAGGGTTGTCTCTGGAAGGGCACTGGCCTCTAGCCAGTCTGCCCTCCTCTCCTCTGAATCACACGCAGGTGGGATCAGCGAGGTGGGAGCTACAAGGGATGCCGATGGCAAGCTGGTCCCTCTCTTTGATCTGACGGATCCGGGAGCCAGCCCGGGCCTGCACGGGCTCCACCCTTGTGAAAGCACAGGGAGACAGAGGACCTGGGACCTGAACCCCTACCCCAGCACCCAGTAGTGCACCCAATCTCTCCAGCCAAGAGACAGGGATCAGAGGCTCAACACCCCAGCAGACCACAACGCATCCTCATCCCAGCCACCTGAAGACAGCAGCATCTGCCCCCGTGGGATCCTTCTGATGGAGTGACGGGGTGGCCTGAGGCTTCACACTTGCTTACACCAGGGATACAGGGTGCTATTTCCAGTTCCAGATGGTTCTGCGGTCCCCATGATGAGAGAGAGGAGGAGGGCAGGGGAGGGATGGACAAGTCGAGCTGCATCGCCAGTGAGCACAGGGACAGGAGAGAGGGCATCAGACACTTCCCCACCTCCGTCCCTAGATCATTGACTGAGGGGCACTCATGATTCCTAGGGGCCAGGGGCATGTGGCTGGCAGAATAACAGCCCCCTAAGATATGATGTCCTAATCCCTAGAACCTGTGGATGTTCCGTGGCAAATAAAGGACTTTGTAGATATGATGGAACTGAGGTTCTTAAAATGAGGAGATCATTTTGGATGATCTATTTGTGATTATTTGGGGCCCCAAAAGCAATCACAAGAGGGGGGCAGAGGCAGACTGGACCACAGACATAAGAGGAGAATGTGATGGGTCCCCAGAAATAGGGACTGGAGCCATGCAGCCACAGGTGCGCTACCGGAAGCTGAGGACGCGAGGATGCGAGGAACAGATGCTTTCCCTAGGGAACAGACTCTTTGCTAGGGAACAGACCCTTCCCTAAGGCCTCCAGAGGAGCACAGGCCTGCCAACCCCTGGATTTGGGCCCATTGGGTCTTATTTTAGACACTCGCCCTCTGGAAGTGTGAGAGAATACATTTCTGTTGTTTTAAGCCACCTGGTGTGTGATGATGTGTTCCTGCGGTCACAAGAAACCCAGCACCCGAGGTAACCACAGATACTGGCAGGGCTGTCCGAGGGAACAATGCCTGGGCTCCAGAAGCAAGGCGCCCCGGAGAGGAGAGGGCTGTACGTCTGGGAGGGAGGAGGCCATGGCAGCTCTTCTGGTTCTGTCCTGTCTTGCTCACTCTTTCCTGTCCTTCTCTCTCCACCACCCTCATCCACCTCCCTGAAGGGCACTTGCTGTTTGCCTTGACATTTGCTCCGGGTCTCAGGGTTTCTGCCCTCTCCCCAGTGTGGCGCAGTCTGCCCTGTGGTCTCTCTCTGGGCACCCAAGTCCGGAGCGGGAACCTGAGTGCATGCCTGGTGGCAACTGTCTGCCTCACTGCCCCAGACCTCCCTCCTCCATGGGGAGGCAAGTGTGGCCTAAACTCCCGTGGACACTTTCCCCTCTTCCCTGCTCGTCCCCCACACTCAAAGGCGAAGAGGCATTTCTTTCTTCTTTTGAGTTGGAGTCTCACTCTGTCGCCCAGGTTGGAGTGCAGTGGCACGCTCACGGCCACCGCAGCCTCAACTTGCTGGGCTCCGGCGATCCTTCTGCCTCAGCCTTCCAAACGGCTGGAACTATAGACATGCGTCACCATGGCCAGCTAATCTTTTTATTTATTGTAGAGATGAGGTCTGACCAAGTTGCCCAGGCTGGTCTCGAACCCGCGGGCTCAGGCAATCCACTCGCCTCGGCCTCCCAGAGTGCTGGGATTACAGGCTGAGCCACCGAGCCCGGCCGCAGAGGCACCTCTTAAAGACCATTTGTGTCATGGGTGAAGTGGTTGCCTGGAGGGGGACACAACAGACAGACGAGGTGGTGGACGGAGCCATTGGCCTGCATCTGGCACGCACATGGTCTGGGGGCAGAGGAGCTGGGTAAGAAGGGTGGGGGAGGAGGAAGGTTTCAGGAACTTGGCTAGAACGTGAAGTGAGAGGGAAGAGGAGCAGCGGGGCTGGGGGTCCCAGGACTGGAGGTAAGCACAGAGGGAGGCCCACCGGGAGTGCAGGTCAGACGCCTGCATGGAGACACCCCCCACCAGGAAAAGGCGGTCTGCAGGGGAGTTAAGCAAGTAGAAACCAGACAGCCTTCGGAGGTGCCTGGAGGCAGGTAGCAATGGTGGAGTCCTAGGGATGGGGCTGGCCAGCAGAAACACAGTCCAGAGAAGCCGTTACTCATTCACTCACTCATTCACTCACTCATTCACTCATCTAGTAAAATGCTCACTGAGCTCCAACTGCCTCGGGCTAGACTCTGGAGATACAGAGCTGGATAAGAAATGATCCCGGACTTTGAGACGTTTGAGTACAGCAAGGGAGGCTGGCTACAGGCTCCATGATGGGAGGCCCAGCCAGGGAGGCTGGCCAGGCCCAGCGGGTGTCAAGGACAAGCATCCAGTCCCTTGGGGTTGTGGTAGGAGATAGCTTTCTCTTCCTGGTGACCTGCTTCCTGAAATGTAAGTAGAAGTTAGTATGCCAGCGAGGATGGCTGGCGCAGGCCAAGGGAGTCACAGGAACACAGCCTGAACACACAGAGGCCTGAACATGGCAGTGGCCTACATTGCTAGGCCGTGGGGCCAAGCACAGGAGAAGGACCCACCACAAGATGTTTGGACATTGTCTCGGGGTCAACATGTTTGCAGAGAAAACGCTCCCTTTTGTGTTTTATAAAGGTAGGAAGGATGGGCAGGGGTGAGGAGGATGAGAGCCAGTGCAGAGGGGGAGATCAGCTTAGAGGTCATTGTCATGGGCCATCCATTCTCATTCTCGATGAGGGTGCTACCATCCCCAAAGCGGAACCGTTGGTTCTTAGGGGAGCCCCAAATCTTACTCTTTATGTCTAAAGGCACGTAAATACCAGCACATAAACAGACACACCGTGTATCCCTGGCATGACAGTTTCATGGGGCAGGCTGTTGGGAAAAGCCTTCTTGAGAGGTCATGATGGAAAGAAGTTCGGGCGACCTTGACCTGGACCATGCGAGTCTGGGCCACGGCAGCACATCGGAGGGGAGACAGGCTTGGGAGATTGGAGTCGCGGGGCATCGACGGTGACTGGAGAGGAGGAGGAGGACTGGGGGAAAAGAATCTGCATGAGCCCAGGCTTCCAGGGTCTGGGTGACTGGGAGGGTGGGCTGCAACTTATCAAAATGAAGCTTGCTGGAGCGGAGAGACAACGGGTGCCCTGGGGTGAGTGGGGCCCCTCCAAAATTCACATCCACCCAAACCTCTTTCCTTGGAAATAAGTCTTCAGCCATAATTAAGACGAGGGTACCCTGGACCTGGAGGCCCTAAATCTCATGCCTAAGTGACTGGTGTCCTTATAAGAAGGCCGAGTGAAGACACAGAGAGACACTCAGGGAAGAAGTCCTTGTGACGACAAAGATGGAGAGACTGGGGTGACGCAATCACAAACTGAGAAATGCCAAGGGCTGCCAGAAGCCACGAGAAACCAGGACGGAACAAGAAAAGATTCTTCCCTGGAATCTTCAGAGGGAGTGCGACCCTATGACACCTTGATTTTGGACTTTCAGCCCCTAGAACGATGACGGAATAACTCTCTTGTCTTAAGCCACTCGGTTTGTGGTGCTTTGTGATGGCAGCTGCAGGGCATGCATACTACAGGTTCCGTTTGGGTCTGTGTGGCTGGGGCTGCCTGTGGTACGTGCAGCCTGAGAGATGCAGCAGGGCCTGCCGTTTAGGGCAGCGGTGAGGGCTGGAGACGCCGATGCCATCGGCACACAAGTGATAGTAGGCAAGATGTGAGTGGCTGAGGCTATTCAGGGTGAGAGTGGAATGTGAGAACCAGAGGGCTCAGGACTGACCCCAAGGAGATACCACTCCAGCATGGGCCTAAAGAGATATACCCCAAAAGGAGACAGACTGAATGAATGAATGAATGAATGAATGATGAAACAGAGAATTGTGTCCCAGGACCTATGGGAGGAGAGAATAAACTTCAGCAAAAACACTTTGCACTCCCCCAGTGGGTCTTGCTTGGTGCTGGGCTTCTTGGAGGATTGTGGCAAGGGTAGAAAGCTGTGGTGTCTGCCCCCAAAGAGGTCACAAGGGGGCATGAAGCCAAAATATTAATATAAGAAAGCAAAATTTAAATCACCCCAAAGAGTTAACTATCAGCGCAAGGCTGCAGGGGGAAAAAAAAAGATGTCCAAGGCAGCACAGTGCATGATTAATTAACAAATGAATTGCACAGGCTAAAATTGTATAGGGGTTCAGAGGACAGAGAAAGCACTCAGGGCTTCAATTGTCAGGAATGGATTTGCTGAGAGGTAAGACTTGACCTGCGTTTGGAAGAAGGGTCGAATGTGCTTGGGAGAATTTGTCGGGGGGGAGCCGGTCAGGACCTGCCAGGTGGGGCGTGAGGTTCGAAAACAAACAAGAGCTCAGGGCGTGCTTGGGCGGAGGCCAGCACGGGAGCTGTGAGTGGGTGCTCAGAGGCCCGCCTCGGGGGTGGCGATAGAAAGGGGAAACTGAGGACCTCTAGGTCAGACCGACCGTTCTGGGCTTGATCCTGCCCTGGTTTGGGACAAATAGATGGTTATTAACCAGGGAAGTGATGTATCCCAAGCTGTCTCCCGGAGTGAATCCTTGGGCGGGTGGATTAGACGAGGCTGGAGGGAAGAGGGGAAGCCAGAGAGATCCTTGACCGGGAGCTGGTGGGCTGTGTGCACACAAGGGTGCTGGCCGCAGGAATGCAAAGAAGCCAGTGGATGGGAAAGAAGATTCTGGAGAAGAAGGGCCGGAGAGGCAGCCTCAGGGTGTGAGGATGGAGGAACAGGAAGGAACCCACTAGCCTTCCCCACCAGCTGGCCTGGAGACCTGGAACTCACCCCACACCTACCCACACAGGAGCAGTCTGCCTTTATTTAGTTTTGCTTTCTTTTTGGTCTTTGCCTCCCTGTGGGACCAGCAGGGCTGGAACCCCAGAGCCCTGCTCGGAGGCCGCATCTGGGATGGTTTGGAGAGCTCCAACTGCTCAGGGGACCCCGTGAAGAATGTGGAGACCCGGGACCAGGTGGCACCCATCCCCACACCTCTGAGTCATCCTCAGTGGCGCCGCCGCCTGCAAGCCTGCAGGGCCCGGGCGTCCTGCTCCTTATCGCCCACAGCACCTTCTGCCATAAACTACCAAAGCAGGAATGGGAAGAGAGACATTCATTCTCGTTTCCACTCCCCAACTCAGAGCTGAATCTTGCCCACAGCTCTGTTTTACAATCTCTCCTCCGGCACGTTTTAATATTTATAGCTGCGTGGACAGAATGTGGAGTGTGAGGGTTTGTCAGCCCCAGGAGCAGGGACTTAGGGGTGCTGTCACCCCCCCGAGGCCCCAGGAATCTTCAGGGAGGTCCCGCCTGAGCGGACTCCTGGTGGTTGTCTGGTCACCTCCCTGTCCCCACCCAAGTTTCACCGTCATGCCATTGTCTTCTTCCACTCCCTGCATTGCCACCAACCCAACCCCAATTACTCCACTGCTTGAGTGTGGGGACCGATTTCCCTTCCTTCGTTAATTTTTTCTTCCATCGGTATATTCGTTTTGTGTCGTGACATTTAAAAATCACCCCGTAACTCACTAGCTTAAAACACCTACAGTTATTATCTCACAGTTTCTGAGGGGTTGGGGACCCAGGCATGGCTGAACTGAGTCCTCTGGCTCAGGGTTTCTCACAAGGCTGGAATCAAGCTGTGGACGGGAGCTGAGTCTCATCTGAAAGCCCAACTGGGATCCACTTCCAAGTTCACACTGTGGTTGTTGGTGAGATTCAGTTCCTCATGGGAAGAAACCAGCTGGCTTTCCTCTCCAGCTGCAGCACTCAGACCCTGGCTCGAGGGCCATGGGCTATGTCCGTATGAACAGAAGGATATGGAAGGAGGGGAAAAGACAGCCTCTTCAGGGCCCTACAAGAATCTTGCAAAGACTCTTGTATATAGTGGGGAGATGGGAATGTCAGAGTATGCCTCACATCCAGTGTATTAGTCAGGGTAGACCAGCTGCTATAACAAACACCCCCCAAATTTTCAGTGGAAGACTTCCTGGAGGAGGTGGGCAGGGACTTCCTCTGTCCCTGGATCTGCGATAGCCCTGATATACCCATGAAAACAGTGGTAGCCTGGAGCCCTCATAAGAACTGCTTCTGGATTGAGGGACCTGAGGGGCCAGTTGGAGATGGCTACAGAACTCATAGGCAGGAAGAAGTGAGAACAGGACAGAAGGAGAGACGGGTAAAGAACGGCCTCTTCAAGGCCCTACAAGAATCTCACAGGGCTCTGGTGTATGGTGGGGAGATAAGAGTGTCAGTGCACACCCATATCCAGTGTATTAGTCAGGATAGACTAGATGCTATAACAAACACTCCCCACATTTTCTGGGCTGTTAACACTATAAAGGTTTATCTCTTGTAGTAATAGCCCAAAGTGGGCTGGCTGGGGTGTTTCACTCCTTCCTGTCTTTTGGGGGGACCAGGCACCACCCTTCCAGTATCTCAGCAGTGTTCTAGGACTGAGGAGTCCCCCACCGCATTGTCTGCATCTGGTCAGGCTGCTAGAGAAGACAGAGAGAGCCCTGGAGGTAGCAGCATCCCTTCTGCTCAGATTCCATGGGCCAGAACTCAGTCTCCTGGATCTGCCTAACTGGGGGGGGGGGTGAGGGGAGGGGCGGGGCAAGGAGGCACAAAAACGTGAGCCCAGAAGGAAGAGAATATTGCTGAAGGTTTCCCCAGCTTCCACTCCATGCAGGGCTCATAGCATAGACTAGTGGTGGGGACGGAGCCAGGCCCTTCCCAGCCTAGGGCCTCCTCCCACCTGCCACCCACTCCCTCCTGGCCTCACCCGAAGTATCCTTGTCCAGCACCAACCCCCACCGGCCACGTCCCTCTGGCCACCTCCCATCACGACCCTAGACACAGGTTCTTGGGTTCTAGAATGGCCTTCTTGCACATGCCCTCTTTCCCAGCACCTCAGCCTCATCTCGTTGCAACGTTTTCAGCAGGCAGAGTTCGACTCACCGTTCCAGGAGCAGAGTTAGTCCGACACTGGGGCTTAGAGTCCAAAACCCAACTTCCAGTCCAGCCGCTGCCCCTTTCTGTAGACTTCTGGAGACGCCTTGGAGTTTCAAACGGGTGGTAGGACGGGGGAGGGGAGAGGTTTGAGCTAAATGATCTCTAACTTCCTTCTGAGTGCAATTCACCTTGACTAACGCAAGCTTTGATTCTCGCCAGATGTTCCCATGCAGCTGTCTTCTGGGCCTGCCGGGCCCCTCCCCAGCCCTCTCTCACACGCCTGAGTTTGCAGGCATCTGTCACCCTCCCCCGCTGCCACCCAGAGAGGGAAGCTGTCATTCGGGGAGAGTCCGGTCTGGGTGGGACATCAGCCCCATGGGGCTACACCATCCAGCCCTGGTCCAGCACTGCCCCATAGAACTTCCCGTGATGATGGATTTGTTCTATGATCTTTGCTGCCCGATACAGCAGCCACGAGCCACGTGTGGCTACTGAGCACTTGAAATGAGACTTGTGTGACCGGGGAATTGACGTGTTTGGCTGTACTTCTCTTCCCCTCATTTGCATTTAACCTTCATAGACACAGGGGCCCACGACTGCCACGTGAGACTGTGTGGCACTAGGAAGTGGGGCCAGCACTGAGCCCTGAGACTTGCATCAGATTCTTTCTTGCCGTTTCTGGAACCCCCGTGGAAGCTCAGCGTGGCTGGGGGCACTGAAACCTTCTCTGGGGTTGACAGTATCTAACACCCGCTTCTCAAACATTTTCGCACATACAACTCATCTCATTAAGAAGCGGATTCAGGCCGGCCTCGGTGGCCCAGCCTGTCATCCCAGCATTTTGGGAGGCCGAGGCGAGTGGATTGCCTGAGCCCGCGGCTTCGAGACCCGACCAGGCAACTTGACGAGACCTCGTCTCTACAATAAATCAAAAAATTAGCCAGGTGTGGTGTCGCACGCCTGTAGTTCCGGCTACTTGGAAGGCTGAGGCGGAGGGATCGCCGGAGCCCAGCAGGTCGATGCTGGGGTGGCTGCGAGTGTACCACTGCACTCCAGCCTGGGCGACGAAGTGAAACTCCAACTCAAAAGCAGAAGCAGATTCTGATGCTATTGGCAAGTGTAGGCCTAGGGTTCTGCATTTCTGACAGGGTTTCCAGGTGATGATAACACTGCTGGCCCACGGGCCCCACCGGAAGCAGCAGGCACTGCAGTGGCCCCCTCTCTCCCGCAGGCAAGCAGTCCAGCTTCCTCCTACCTGGCTCCTTTGCTCCACGGCCCACCCCACCACCGTCTGTGTTATTCCACGCATTCCCCTTGAAGAGAAGCCCAAACCCTCAGCTCCCACTTCCCCCGAGGCCTTAGGCCAGGCTGAAATAGTGGGGGAAGGGCCTCCCAGGTCCCACCCTCGGCCTGGCTTAGCCCCGCAATGTCAGCCCGCTGCTAAATAACAGCAAACACAGCCTCACCAACTCGGCAGCGGCCCTGGTCCCAAAGGAGCTCTGGCTTGCTTGCACTCCTGGCTGCAGGAAGGAGTGCTTGCAGGACAGTCTACAACCTTCCCCTGGGAAACTTCACTCATAGCTGCTTAGTACCTGGAAAGCACTGGTTCGGCCACAGGACTGAGCCCAAAAGGCTGAGCTATGAGTCCCAGACCTCTTTTCCTGCAACACACCAAGCAGCCTTCTCAGCAGGTCACATGCACGGACTTATGTCTCATCCTTACTACCACGGTGTGGTAGGAGCTGTTATCAGCTCCTCTCACAAACGAAGAAACCAAGGCACAGAGAGGCTGAGCATATGATCTGAAGTCACACAGCTGGTAAGTAGCAGAGCACAGAATCCAACCCAGGCAGCCAGGTCCCAGGGGCAGCCTGCTTACCTGTACGGGTACTTTCGAGCCCTGCCTCACCTGTCACATGGAGATCCCAATAGCACAGCTTTACCTGCCGTCCAGGGAGATACACACCATTTGGAAAACCTTGAGGTGTCTAGGCAACAGGAAAACAGTGGTCATTGTTGGTGGGGCTTTATAAGGTCTGTTCCCAGGGAGATCCCGGGGAGCGAGTGGACCCCTGCCACTCCGCACATACGCAGGTATGCACACACCTCCGCCGATTCACGTCAAGACCCTCCCGAGGGCGGGGCCTCTCGGGCTCACTGCAGCTGCACCCCCGTACCTACCTCCCTCCCTTCTCCTCCAAGAACTCCCAGTTTCTGACCTATCCAGGTTGATACTGTCCCCGCTAACAGGCAGCGATGGCTCCTTGGGCCACCCAGACTCTGTTTCTGCCCTTGGACCTTGGCTGACCCCGCCTTGACCCCATGAGTACCGGAGTGGCTCTTGCATGCCGGTGGGACCCCATTCAGGCCAGAACTTGGCTTGTATGGGTTGAGGAAGGGAAGTCGTCTTTTCCCCAAGGCTGGGACTGTGGCCTGCCGTCTTGTCCCAATTGCTTGAGCAGGGCGGAAGCAGGGCTGAAGGATTGAGAGCCACCAAGCCCTGACGATACCACTAGGCCCTGGATCCAGCAGGCGGTGACAGCATAGTGAGGGGAGCCGACAAGAGACACCTCCTCCCTTTTGGTTTTCCTTGAGCCATTTTGGAGCGGGTCTCCCATCACCTCTGTCCAGGAGCTCTGCTGTGACCTTTCTCTCTCCTTTCCTTTCTGCCACCCCCCTCTCAGCCCCACACAGTGCCTGTCCTACAGCAGCTGACCCGACTCTGTGTGGGCGGGAGGCAGGCAGGCCTGCTCGGCTCCGGCCACAGTTCAGTGGGCACCGAGAGGGCGGGGCCCAGGGAGCTGCCCGCTGCCCTCCTGCTGTTCGCTTGGCAGCGGTGAACTCAGCCACCCGCTGCCAGAAGCTGATTTTGCAGTTCCTGCAGCGAGGGAGCCAGGCCCGTGCCCTCCGAGAGGCGCACACAGCCCGGCCCGCCCAGCGGCCCGCTCATCTTGCCCCGGCCTGGGGTGCCCCTGCAAAGAGCCGTGACCCCAGGTCCCGAGGTGCCCAGCAGGTTGGGTCTTGCCCCTGGCCGGGACTTTAATGAAGACAGAGCTGCCATATTGATCAAGCGCCAGGACATCTACCAAAGTCCTCAGCCTGCAAGTCAATATCCGCGGCTGTCTCTGCTCCCGTTGCTGCGAGCACAAATGAATGTGCAGAGCGGCCACACGTTCCAAGGCCCAAAATGATTAGCAGCCCTGGGTGAGGGCAGCCACGTGGGCCACCACCCTCAGCGGCTTTCTCAGCCTGCTCGGGGCTGAAAATCCGCTTCCTTTGGAAGTGTGTCCAGCCCAGTCCAACTCTGCCCACGTGCGACAGATTTGGGGACGGCTCGGCGTGGGACCCCCACAGGCAGACGGCAGCCTTCCAGGCCTGGTTTGTCACTTGCCAGTGGTGAGGTCCTCAGTGTCCTCATCTGTGAGATGGGGCCATAGTGGCACCTACCCAATAGGGTTGAGTACAAGCCAAGCCCAGGCGATGGGTGACATTATTGGGCCACCACAAGTGTGAGCAAGATGGCGGTTGTTATTAAGGGTATTACCAGGCATCTTCACCCTCATGGCTGTCACTGGGCTGGGCCTCCACAGCCCCTGTCTCCCCCAGGACACTAGGTCTTTCGTTACACACACACCCCCAAGCTCACATCAGCATTCATTCCCTGTCTTCCTAAAACAGATTTTCACCTGGAAATCCAGGCCTCCTTGTGGGGTCCTCTCCTTGGCCTGGCAGGCAGGGTGCTGGCCCTGCTCTGCTGTTAGCAGACACATGTCTGCAAAGCCAAGTGAGTTTAGGAAGGGAAATTTGCTGTAAATTGGAATCCTAATGCATTCCAAATAGAGGTGATTTTTGTGTTATTGGCTGTTTGGACAGGATGTGCCACTGCCTCCCTGTGTGGCATGTGGGGTGGGAGGACAGGGCACAGACATTGCTCAGTGCTGGATGCTGCATTTGACCCACTGCAGAGTCGCAGTCCGGAATCTTAGAGTTGAGAGGCGGCTGTGAGGTTGCTGCACCACCAGCAGCTGTCACAGAGGCTTTTCGGGTCGGACTGACTCGCCCCCTGAGAGCCTGGCCCAAGGTTCTTCATATAATCCACTTCCAGGCTCCCTGGGCTCCCCCTGTTTGTTTCTGAGCATCTTCTGCCCAGTCTTTCAACAGGGATGCTCAGAACAGGACTCCAAGCTGAGCCCGGGCGGACAGTGTCCAGCCCTCTGTCCCGGGACCCACACCGCCTGCCGCAGCTGGGTCTAAGTCTTTCCCCCCCATGGAGATGGTGGCCAGGGCCAGACCTGGAACATCATCTCCCTCCCAGGAAGCCGGAGGCTCCAGAAAGCCCCTTCCCCTCTGAGGACTTCAGCTGGGCTCTGAGGTCTCAGAAGTCTCTTCCACGTGCAACTGTCTGAATTTTGTCAACACCCTGCCAGCTACAGAAGATCCCATCATGAGCACCTCCAGGGAGAAGCAGCAAGAAGGGAACACTCCTCGTGGCCTGCCCAGGATGGGGGCTGTGCCTGCTGGGCAGATCCCAGCCCCATTCTTCCGAGCAGAATCTTGAATTGAGAGAAGGAAGCCACCCAGTCTGTGGCAATTGAAAAACCCTTGTAACAGCACTAGGCTGGTGATGAGAGCTGGGCAGAGGCTTAATTAATTGCTCCAGCCCCCGGAAGCCTCGTCTGCTCAGCCAGGAGCTCACTGATCTACATTCTCACACCTGAGAGAGCCAGGGCGGGAGAAGCCAGAAGGACACGGGGTTGAGGAAGGGACTGACACTCGGGTGGGGGCAGGGGACCAGCATTCCCTCCCCCTCCCACACACGATGCACCTTCTCAAATACAAGGAGAGCCAGGCACCATGGTCCACATCTATAACCCCAACACTTTGGGAGGCCGAGGCAGGAGGATTGTTTTGAGTTCAGGGGTTCAAGACCAGCCTGGGCAACAAAGCAAGACCTCTCCTCTACAAAAAGAATAAAAAAGTTAGCCAGGCGTGGTGGTGCATGCCTGCAGTCCCAGCCACTTGGGAGGCCGAGGCAGAGGAGTCATCTGAACCCAGAAGGTCCAGGCTGCAGTGAGCTGGAGTGCACACCAGCCTGGGTGACAGAGTGAGACCCTGACTCAAAAAAAGTAGCAGGAACATGAGGAGCCTGCCTCCCTGTTTGCCTGGGATGCCTCCGTTAGACCTGTTGTTCTGGTGTAATTATTAATAGGGCCCTGTCTTAGTTTGGAGGATAATTTCCATGGCCATCAGCCTAAGGGCAGCTTAGGAGGGAGAGAGGTAGGAGCAGGCTGGAGAGATTCTTCAGGGAACAGAGACATTAGGCTTACCGGTTTTGCTCTCCTGGGGAGGCCAGTGAAGATTGCTGTTCCTTTCCAGTTCAAATGAGGATGGCCCTTGTGTCAAATTCAGGAACCTGAATCATGTGATTCTCCTGATTTGAAACCTCACAGTGTGGTAAAATCCCTTAACTTTTAGGCAGCGTGAATAATCCTGTTATTATAATTTTTTTTTTTTTGAGTTGGAGTCTCACTCCTTAGCTCAGGTTGGAGTGCAGTGGCACACTCACGGCCACCCCAGCATTGACCTGCTGGGCTCTGGCAATTCTACTGCCTCAGTCTTCCAAGTAGCTGGAACTACAGGCACATGCTACCATGTGCAGCTAAGGTTTTGATTTTTATTGTAGAGACAAGGTCTCACCAAGTTCCTCGGGCTGGTCTATGAACCCGCTGGCTCAGGCAATCCACTCTCCTCAACCTCCCAAAATGCTGGGATTACAGGCTGAGCCACCAAGCCTGGCCTGATTTGCTCCTTTTTAAACGCATATTCAATTCAGCACTAGTCTTCTGAAGTGGCCCCATTCCCAGAGATCATTATTTCAAACCACATCAGGGTAATTTAAAAGGCTGGCAAGGTATGGTACTTAACACCTATCTTATTCAGGAACTTTCACAGATAAAATAAATTAAGGACCTAGTGAATATTATGTTGTAAGAATGGAACACGGCTTTGTGAGGCAAGTTTAGAAACGCATTATGTGACATTATTTGCAATCTTGTCCAACTTCATTTTTCAAGTTATTGCCTCAAGTTGTCAAATTCAGTGATGATCCAGCCTTATTGGCAACAACTCCATAAAGATACTGAAGCTTCTACTTCAGTAAGAATCCTCTTACCTGAGGACACTTTGCTACAGGATTTTTTTTTCCTTCACCCATTACTGCCTTTCTTCTGTCTCTGTTTACAACAAAATTGTTTCTCATTTCTCAAAATAATATCTTCACACTCATCATTTCCCACAGCATTTTTCCTACAATTTCAGTAAAATCAAATTCCTGTCAACATTCATCTTGGGGAATTTTTTTCACCCCTTGACAGTGACTAATAGTATAGAAGAGCCATGTCCTTTTTTTAACCACTTCTACATGAAGTCTCAAGGTCTCCACATTTTATTCTAATAAGTCTCAATTGTTACAGATTTTAGATTTCAGAATATATTTATATAAACATTTAAAACATACTGTCAGTTAAATAAGAACCAGCAACTGAATTTGAAAGCAAGCCCTCTTTCTTTTAAGATTAGCATAATAAATTCATACTAGGGAGAGGACAGAGCTGCTAATTTCAAAGCTAATGGCAGGAAAATGGCATTAATGGACAGAAAACAGTCTACAATATCTACCAACATGATGGTAGGTGACAGACATGACTAACTTTGAGGCTGCCAAAGGCAGCAGCCATTGGTCCCAGGATGGTGCCAGATACTGTAGTTCATGCTGCTAGTGGGGCTTCTGGCAGCCAAGTCAGTCCTGTGATTAGCACCTACAAGTTCTAGAGCATGTCTCCCTCGTCAAGACAAATACTGTCAAAATAATACTCCATGGAATCCAAAGAACGTCATAAATACACCACATGTTATTTTCTCGTCGTTTACATACAGAAATCATGTAACATCAGGGTCAGTAATTGCATCGCACTTGGTCTCTTCACAAATTTTAGGTAAACATATGGCAACATTTTAAATGCATTTCACTAGTGAGGTTTGAAAACGTAGATTGTGCATGATACAAAAGATTTGTAATTAAGACTTGAGGGTGAAAATTGTAACATTAGTTTTGGGGCTGTGATGTCAACACAATACAAAAACAGAAAAACACTCTTGCTCATAAAAGTATTAATAAATGTGCCTCTAACAAAGTCCCAGGAGGAGAAGGGGATGCAGGGAGTCTTCCCTTGGGTTGGGCTGCAGGATTCAGATTCATACTAATCAGCCATATACAAGTCTTTGTCTACCACTATGAGAATAAACACCTTGTGTTTTCACTCTATTTGGAAGAGACGAATTTCATCTAAACTCTAACCCCACCATGATTAAAATAAATTTTGAGTTAATATAGAAAATCAGAGTAAACTTATTTTATCAGGTTCCCACTGTAGTGAATTTTTTAAATGGCAAGAAAGAAAAGGGAAAAAAAAACTTCTTTAACATTTGACATGATTTTTCAGGTTATTATTTGACATCCTACTAGGAAAAAAGGAGATTACAAACATACATAGCCCATCCTTTCTCATTTCTTCTTTAGCCTCTGAAAAGAAACAGTGCATTCACATTTTCCTTTCATCTTTTTCATGCGTTCTTATTGAGTGGGGGTGAGATAGAGGAGCTCCTGCCTAATCTATCCAGAAGACGAGAATTACTGCCCCTGAAGCTCAAGAAGCCAACCACAACTGACAAATTTTTCTTCAAGCCCACAGCTAAATAGTTCTTAGACTGCTGAAATTCACTGTTTACTAGACATAGTAAAACTACTTTCAACTGAGAAATTCTATCTCACCTACGTGGTAGTACATTATAAATACTTTCAGAGCTAACGTATTCTGAGAGGAGAAATCTGAAGGAAGAAATTTTTAAAATGCATGCATAGAAAAGACAGGAGAGGTGATTTAACTGTGTCTGTGTTGAGAGCACAGTCTAGACAGAGAAAGAACATGTATACCCTGAGGACTGACACGCAACTCCAGGTTAGTGTGTTCATGGTCTATCAGGCATGCTGCCTACTTGACCTACATACTCGGAGAGAAACTATAAATGCTGTGGTTCTACTCAGTCTAAACCTTCCTGAAGATATTTATTATGAGGTCCAACAATTAAGGATGGTTCACATCCTAGAAAAAGTGCTACGTGCCTCATTGCTGAATATCACTACAGACAACTTCTAAGTACTCTTCTTGGGAAGTTATGCACAGACGCCAGTGCCTAATCCAGCCGTCAAAGCAATTTTGGAACTCTTTTTCTGGAATGGCCATCTGAGCTGTCATCATTATTTGTTGAGATCTGACCAGTTTGTGAACTTGCCACTGTGCACTTTATATCGACAGCACTGTACAAATAACCATATTTGAACACCATCCCCCACTCACCTGATTTGGCCCCCAATGACTTTTTTCTTTACCCAACGATAGATAAAGGGTAATATGATGACAGCTCTGACGGCCATTCCAGAAAAAGAGTTCCAAAATTGCTTTGACAGGAGACTAGGCACTGGCATCAGTGCATAACTTCCCGAGGGGAGCACTTCAAAGGTGACTGTAGTGAAATTCAGCAATAAGGTATGTAGCACTTTTTCTAGGATGAGTTTGCACACTTAATTGTCAGATCGCATATGATACACATTCCACACATGGAACCATAAACTAATAAATGAAAAACTAAAAGAATCAGGTTAAAAATGGGATTGTATATTTGACCCCATATTTCCATTTACACTTCTTGCAGACATACATACAAATAATTAATCTGGGTTGGGGAAAAACGGCCATAGCTAACCCATAACAATAAAATAAATGTGGTATCATATAATCTTAATCTAGCTACAATCACATTCAGTATTTAGAGACATATCTTTTCTTTGCCAGACGTCATCCAAATGTGGAACTTTAAATATAGAACATAAAACTGTTTCAATCCATCAAAACTCTACTGTTTTTACTTGCTTTTTAGAGTTCTTTTCTATTCAGGATGGGTACAAACTCAATCCCCTGCATAGTCCTCTGTTCTGCTTTGCTCTTCATTTATCATTCATGCAGTGCTGGGAACTGCAGCCTCTACTGTTCTCCCTCACCATCGATACCATCAACCCACCACTTGGCTACTGGCAAGAGCAGCAGCTGGGGGCTATTTCCACATTGCAACCTCGTGTGTCCACATTGACTGCTACTAAATCACGTCAAAGAACAAATTCCTCTAGTCATGCAGCTCAATCACATGAAACTGCCAATAGTTGACATTTCTGACCTACTAACAGAGCAACTTTGCAGGGTTCAACCTAATAGAGTTTACCCCTGACTCAAAAGCAAATTTAACTTTTTCACAACTGCACTGTAACTGTTACCACTATTAATAGTCAAACCAGTTAATCTGCCATCAAAAGGCAGCAACTGACTATATTAAAAAGAAACTAGGAAGAATCAAAAATCATGGTGACAGCTGAAAGGAGTATAAAAACAACTGAATTCTCTACATGTACTTTTCTGCATCATTTGAATTGGTTATGATGGAGATATATATAATAACATTTATAATAAAAGGGGAATATTTGGAAAAGTTCTTTATTACAGGTGGATTTGCTAAAGGGAACTGAAACAACACTATGAAATTAAAAGCCCCCAGGTGTTTAACTGCACAGTTAATATGCAACTACAATACAACTACAATAATGAATCATTCTAACTACAGTGACATTCTTCATGACTAAACCCTCCTAACTATTGGTGAAAATGCTTACATTATAAGGGCCTCTTCTCCTATCTGGTATACTGCAGACCCCATATCAGCCTGCAATTTGCTCTCAGACCATGCGTTAATCCAAAGTGTCAAAACAGTTTTTTGTCTAAATAGTTACTTTCCTGAATTAAAACTAATTTATTCAGTGCAAAACATTCTCAACCTTACTGTCTCCACTCGCTGCCAGCTCAGCCTGAAAATGACCGATTTGCCACTGTAAAGACCCATGCAAATGTAGGGGCTGCAGAAACCCTAAACATGGGGTTCTTCTCAAAATGCAAACACCTAGTTAACAACTCCTGCAGAAATAAAACTCCCTTCACAACAAGGGTGGGAATGGTGATAGTTATGCTTCAGCACTGTCCTCAGGCAGAAAATAGACCACTTAGGGACTGAGGGTTTCTGAAAGAGCTGATAACAGAAGAGTTGTTTTCGGTCTGGTCATAAAAACTAGGTTTAAAAGCTGTTAGGAAGTTTGCTACATTTTAACTGTTTTTCACTCTATCACATGTACATGGGTAACCCATGTACAGTCAGCAAGAATACTACAAAGTTTGTAATAAGAAAGGATATGCAGTTTGTCACCAAGGCCTTTATGTCTTCTGGTTAAGAAAAATATATGTAGCCGGGTTCGGTGGCTCAGCCTGTAATCCCGTGCTTTTGGGAGGCTGAGGTGAGTGGATTGCCTGAGCCCGCGGGTTCGAGACCCGCCTGGGCAAGCGAGACCTCATCTCTACAATAAATCAAAAAAATTAGCCGGGCGTGGTAGCGC